>PVKS010010444.1:0-60106 GCA_004027875.1 Aplodontia rufa | reverse complement strand
ACCATGAGCATGGAATGTTTTTCCATCTGCTCAGGTCTTCTATAATTTCTTTTTTTAGTGTTTGATAATTTTCTTTGAATAGGTCTTTAATATCCTTTGTAAGGTTAATGCCCAAGTATTTCATTCTTTTGGAAGTGATGGTGAATGGGAGAGATTTTCTGATTTCTTCTTCTGTGGATTTGTTGCTGGTGTAAAGAAATGCTAGCGATTTGCTGGACTTGATTTTGTATCTGGCTACTTTGCTAAAACCACCTATGAGCTCTAGGAGTTTTCTGGCCAATGTTATTGGGTCTTCTAGGTATAGAATCATGTCGTCCGCAAATAGAGATAACTTGACTTCCTCTTTTCCTATACGAATACCTTTGATTTCCTTGTCTTGCCTGATAGCTCTGGCAAGGGTTTCAAGGACTATATTGAACAAAAGTGGGGATAGCGGACAGCCTTGTCTCGTACCTGAATTCAGTGGAAATGCTTTCAGTTTTTCTCCATTGAGGATGATGTTGGCTATGGGTCTGTCATAGATGGTTCTGACATAGTTAAATTATTTTCCCTTGATCCGTATCTTTTCCAAAGTTTTGAGCATAAAGTGGTGTTGAATTTTATCAAATGCCTTCTCTGCATCAATTGAGATGATTATATGGTTTTTGTTATTAATTCTGTTTATGTGGTGAATTACATTTATTGATTTGCGTATATTGAACCAGCCTTGTTTCCCTGGAATGAAGCCCACTTGATCGTAATGGATTATCTTTTTAATGTGCTTTTGTATCCGATTAGCTAAAATTTTATTAAGGATTTTTGCATCAATGTTCATCAGGGAAATTGGTCTGTAGTTTTCTTTCTTTGACGTGACACATCCATTTTCCAACAGACACCAGACAATCCAGTGTAACGGCAACTTGTCCGTCACTGAATTCCGCAAAGCAAACGCTGCCAGATTTGAACTCCATTTCTGAAAGTTTTTGGGAATCTTCTGTGGTAGATTTAAGCCCTGAGAGAGAACCAAGGGATTTCTTTCTCTTTTTTCTTTTAAAGACAGAGTTGATATTCTCATCTTGTTTTTATGTTTTTCCTCCACTTAGCTGTGTATGTCGTGCTGGGATTCAAACCCGGATCCTCACATATACCATGCAAGCACTCTACCACTGAGCCACTACTCCAGCTCAAAACCCAAGAAATTTCTAAAGTCACAATCTGTTGGGAACTTGCTCCCCTGTCTGTGGCTACAAGGGCCTTGGTCCTCCTGTTCTCCACATTGCAGGGTGGGAGGAAGGGTTGAGGGAGAAACTGCCAATCCTCCCTATCCCCCACTCTGGGGTCTCCACAGTGCCTTCACCTTGGACAGTCAGCTCAGGGCTTTACTTGCTTTTTTGAGAAGAAGTATTTCTGTCCCTCAGGCACTCTCATGTGTTTTGACAAATTTCCTTTAAATCGGTCTCCTGTTGTTTAAAATTTGTATCACTACTGGAGAGCAACTGGTGGTTTCATACACTCTATTTGGCGTTCTAACTCCCTATGTGTTCTCCAGGTAAATTCATTTGAGGGATGTTCATTCGTTGTGAGTGGGGAAAGAGTAAATTGTCCTTTCCAGGCAAACCTTTGTTGAGTATCCATAAGGTAGAACCTGGTGGAAAGCTGGCTTAGATGGTGGGATTGAACAGGAGGTCACCAGTACTTCCGGAGAGGCGGTTGGTTTATTAGTCTTCTGGTGGAGATTGCCCTGCTGGAACTGGAGAATAAAGTCAGCATACCATGCATCAGACAAAGACACGCATAGGCTTTCTAAAGAGGAAAACACACTCCTGAGTTCAGTAATCACAGATAGGAGTAACCAGGCAAAGAGATCCAACACAGGGGTTGTTGGCCAATTAGGGAAAAGGATAGAGTAAGGAACTATGCTGAGATATTGAAAAGTCCTTGTTTCCTGGGCTGCAATGACAGCTTTTAATCTGTCCTATTAAGTACATATAGCCGAGCAAAGAAGCTATTGCTCAGCTCTGAGTTTCAAAATGGAGTTTTTAAGTCCACAGAAGAGATAGGAGTCTAAAAGTCAAAGTGATTTTGACTTTTTATATTCCAGAGGCAGACTTGGTTGGTAGAGAATTTCTGCTAACCTTCTACAATCGAGTCTTTTCCATCAAGTGCAAAGGTAGAGAACTGTTTACATAGAGTTTGTACCCTGAACATAAAGTAAGGAAGAATGAGTGGGATCCAAGTCCAGGTGTTTTATTTATTCAAAAAGATCCAACTCTTCCCTGGGAAGATGTAGGAATAGTTTGAGGATGGAAAGAAGAGTGAACATTAGATGTTGGTGTTAAGACCTTCTCCCCATTAATCAAACAATTCAACACTCTCAGCACAAAACTTGAAAGGTAGAACTAGAAACCATGTTAAATGGCAGATTCTAGACTCATCCTTTAAAACAAATATGTGAGTGCCTTCCAAGTGTCTGACACTGTTCTAGGTACTTGAGATATATTGGTAAACAAAACAGATGCCTGCCGTCCTGGAGCTTCTATCCTAACTGAGGAGGACAGACACAAGTAATAAACATAAGGAAGTGAGCATGATCTGGTGACAAAAAGTAGGAGATAAGGATTCAAAGCTAGATTGGAATTCAAAATATATACTCTTCACCACTACACTCCAGTTTTCTATTCTAGTTCTTGGAGCATGGGAAATCTACAAAGAAGCTGTTTTCATTAGTGATAATAAGCAACCGCGTCCAGACCCTTCCCGAGTTAAGGGAGACCCCCATGTATGACACGTCTTGAGCATAATGAGAATCACTCATGACAATACTTAAAGATGAGAAACAGGCCCCAGCGGAGGCTGCAATTCAGCAGTGCGTCCTGGAGCCTTAAATTTCCTCTATGTTCTAAACTCTGCTTTTGGAAAAAGAAAAGACACCCACAAATTAAATCCAAACACCCAACAAAATGGCCTGAAGAATGAGCGATGGCATGTATCTGATTTACACTCACACCGGCTCCCCAGGGGGCGCTGACCCTCAACTAGGCCAGAGCTCCACTCTGCAGGGGTTGGGCATTGCAAATGCAAACCCACTATTGGCCTCTTCCCATCAGTCCCTGCCTGACACTGCAGGGGCTTCCCGAAACATTCGTTTGTGCTTTCTTGTTTTCTTTTCTAAACTCCCAACCAGGAAAATATTCAATAAGTAAAATTACCCATGACATATAATTTCATCCACATTTCTCTCAAAGGTTGTCTCCTCTAGACTTCAACAACTAGTTGAAGCCATCAGGAAGGGATTACTATTGTTATGAAAGTGTATAATTGATTGTACAAGATTCTCATTAGCCTTGGCATCTGGCAGGCTCTCCATGGGTTTGAGGGTCCGTGTGTGCACAAACACGCACACACATACACAGAATGTGGAAGAGATAAATTGATAGTGCCTCCCACAGAGTAGCTGATCAGCAAATGCAAAACTGAATCGTAAAGTTTGTTTTTTTTTTTTCTTTGCTATTCAATCTAAAAAGGTATCTCACCCTGGGAAAGAGAAAAGATGTTTTTAGACATGTGCCAGACGTATTACTGGGGTGAAGCAGCAGGTGGGAGCTGATTTGTTCTTTACTCATAAATAAGGCACATGATTCAGGTTTAGTCAATTATTGTAATTACATCTCCCTGGCTATAGTCTTTGGCTTAGAGATGGACACAGGGTCTTAGGCAGGCCAATAGGAATCTTCCCTGAGACTTTTGTTTGTACATCTGGAAAGAGATTGGCTCTCCACCTGGACTGCTAAACTGGCAGAATGAGCCTGGGGCTTTGGCAACTTTGTCTCTACATGTGGAAAGTTAGCCTGTGGGTGAAGCCAGAAGAAGAGGAACGTAGTGTCTTGAGAGTCTCTTGAGTCCCTGGCTATAGCTGCTCTTGAAGCTACGTGGACTTGTCAGTGATATATAATAATGCATTTCCTTCTTTGCTTAAACTAGGTTAAGCTAAGTTTCTGTCACTGGAGATAAAATCATTGCCAATGCACATAGGATCGTAAAAACATGCTACCATTTGTTGAGCATAATTACCACAAGCCAGGAACTCTGATAGGTCCTTTACACAGTGTCTCAGTGACTTCACAGAAGCACTCTCAGGTAGATGATGAAGTTTTATTTCAGAATACAAAAGTAAGCCCAGAACAGTAGGATTAATCACCTGCACAAAGTCATACGGTTAGCAAGTGGTCTAGGCGGCACAGTCTGTGTTCTTTCTACCTGGTCCTGTCACTAAACACCAGTTGTACCATGGTCAGAAATGAACTAGGCTTCATAAGACTCTGAGGGTGACTTAGTAGTGACTCTTGAATATTTGCTTACTTATTTGTGAATGGGGATTAATATCATCTCATGAAATAAAGAATATGAACAAGATTGGCAGACTAATAATACCAATGATTGCGTTTAAGAAATAACTTTATGGGCTGTAGTGGTGGCTCAGAGGTTATGGTGCTTGCCCAGCATGTGCAAGTTCATGGGTTCAAACCCCAGCATCCATGTATACAACTAAGTGTCACAGCAACGAAAGCCATATGAAAAACTCAAAAAAAAAAATTGATTCTCTCCCTCTCTCTCTGTCCTTCTTTCTTTAAAAAAATTAGCTTTATGAAGATATAATTCTCCTGGCTTATGATGTATCTAAAGTATGCAATGCCATGTTTTTTTAGCATATTTATAGCTATTTATAATCATCACCACAATTTCAGAACATGTTCATCACAAAGAACCAACCTATCCCTAAGCAACCACTAATTCACTTTGTCTGTGTAGATTTTCTTGTTCTGGACTTGCATATGAATGCAAACCCATAGTGCGTGATCTTTTGTGACTGTCATCTTCCATTCAGCACGCTTTCAAGTTTCGTCCATACTGTACCATGCATCAGTACTTCATTCTTTTTATTATACTAATGTTCTTGAGCTCTTTGGGGATTAAGGAATCCTTTGTGAATCTGCTGAAAGCTAAACATCCCACCCAGCCCTGAAAATATACATGTAACAATTTTCAAGTGTTCCTAGTGCCTGTAAATCCCATCCATAGAACTCATTATAAATATAAGTAATTATCACTAAAACTCAAATGTGCCTTTAAATGGTCATTGGCAATGGGCTGTTCTCCCTGTGTGTGTTTAACTCTGACCAAGGCAGGCTCCACTCCAGCAGTGTCTGAAAGGTGACAGCTTGCCTGGGAACCCACTCCAAGCAGGACCACTGGGTGTATACCATCATCACCAACAACAGTTGCAAAAATTCCTTCTTTTAGGACTTTATGAAGATATGAAAGGACTGAATGTGAATGGCTAAACACAGTGTGAAATAAGAGCTCTGTATGGTTTACTATACAGCAAACTTAAACATGTACAGTATGTTTATATAATAGGCTACAGATGATATACAGAGGGCTCTGGTAGGAGTTTCCAATTCCTCCTTACTAGTTACTGGTGAAAACTTACCAGGTGTGGCTGAAAAAAATAGTCTCTTTTCTAGATGACTTGGAATTCTGATGTTCTTAGGTTTCCTGCACTGTCCTAGCAATGAGCAGACTGAATCGGAAGCGTGGCTGCACCATATTGGTGGAATAGTAGAAGCCTAACCTTCAGTTTCTTGGACAATTAGGGACTAATCGGATGATTGAAAACATTATTATTTTTTTTTTTAAAAGAGAGAGGGACAATGTGAGAGACAGAGAGCATCAATTTTATTTAGTTTTTCATGTGGCTTTTGTTGCTCTGACACTTAGCTGTGTACATGGTGTTGCGCTTCGAACCCACGTCCTTGTGAATGCAGGCAAGCACCGTAACTGCTGAGCCACCGCTCCAGCCCCTGAAAATATTGTTTTAAGAGGAGAATTACAGGGGCTGGAGCGGTAGCTCAGCGGTTATGGCACTTGCCCAGCATGAGCAAGTACGTGGGTTTGAACCCCAGCACCACATACACAAGTAAGTGTCAAAGCAACGGAAGCCACATGAAAAACTGATTCTCTCTCCCTCCTTCTCTCTTTCACTGTCCCTCTCTCTTTAAAAATAAAAAAGAGGGGAATTACATAAAGAAGTATATATACACACACATACAAACACACACACAAACACACACATATACCTTTTCTCTATAAATCTTTACAAATGTATCTTTACACATATATATTTATATATCTTTAGTATTTTTACTTAAAACATTCATATAAGTATGTGAACTTGCTAATAATCAACTATTTCTGATATTTAAAACAGTACTTGTGTGGAGTGCACCATAACACAGGTATTCATTTCTTGCTTTCTTCTGATCAGGGTTGGAAACCATGCTTCTTACAGTGTCTGTACCCAAAATGCTTCGCCAACATTTTTTATTTTGTTTCATTGAAGTGGAACACAACTTAAAGGTTCTAGAATATGAGTAATACATCTATCTCTAAGTCCCCTCCCTAATCATTTATAGTTATCTTGCCTATATACCTAATTTG
Source organism: Aplodontia rufa (assembly GCA_004027875.1). Lineage (NCBI taxonomy): Eukaryota > Metazoa > Chordata > Mammalia > Rodentia > Aplodontiidae > Aplodontia > Aplodontia rufa. Next base: position 53,629 of record PVKS010010444.1, on the reverse strand, counting down.
ACAGCAAGTTTTTCTTTAGAGACTCATCTTTGTTAAATCCTTCCAAGCTTCCAATCTGACTGCCAAGGAAACAACTTTTATTTTGCTCTTAGATTTTACTTGTATAATATTCAAATAAATTACATGATTGGGGGCTGGAGCAGTGGCTCAGGAGTTACAGCGCTTGCCTAGCATGCCATGAGTACACTGGTTCAAATCCCAGCACCATGTACATAACAAAGTGTCCAAGCAACAAAAGCCACATGAAAAAACTAAATAAAAAAATTGATTCTTTCTTTCTCACTGTCCCTCTTTCTTTAAAAAAAAAAAAAGAAGAAGAAGAATTGGCATGATTGAAGTAACAAGATCAAGACACCCAATTAATCTAAAAAGTGGACATCTAGTGTAAAAACCTGCGTCTCAACTGTTAGGCCAGAAGTGAAGTATGGAAGGAAAAAAGTCTACTACTTGTTGGCTTTAAGGGAAGGGATGGAATACAGATATGGAATATATAGTATATATAATACAGTCATTTATAGGACTTTGACATTTATGCATATGTACGGCTGATCTTTGGAGCTGTGAAATAGGTACTTTTCTGAATGAGTACATGTAAATTAAAATTCACAAGTCTTTTCATTTTTGGAATATATACAGTCTTCCCTTTTAAAGGAAGCTTTGCAGAATCTTTTTCTGCTATAATGAAATTTCTCCTAGCATAACTTAGCAGTCATAAAGTTGGCTGGTTATCTTCAGGGCGTTTCTTCCTAACCACCTTTCTCTCCTCCCTCTCCTTACTACAGTCAGACGCATGTGTCAAGTTCCACCTTCAAAAGATGGGATGTGGGAGCTGGAGCCGTGGCTCAGCAGTTACAGCGCTTGCCTGGCATGCCCGAGGACCCAGGTTCAAATCCCAGCACCACATATACAATCAAGTGTCAGAAAAACAAAACCCAGATGAAAAAACTAAAGTCGACACTCCCCCCTCTTAAGAAAAATAGGATGTGATCATCTCACAGCTATTTTGATTGCCTCTGCCTGTCTCTGGGCCCGGAGGGTTGTCACTGTCAATGTTTCTGGGTGGTAGGATATGCCTGTCACTCTCCAACCTTGCTGCCATCACCTTGGAATAACAGCTTCCTCTCAGACCTCTGCAACACTCTGCTGCCAGTGTCCTGAAATCCTCCCTGACCCAATTCAATGCACTCTTCAAATATAGTCACAGTGGGTCTTTCTGAAGTAAACGTCTGATCATATCACTCTCCTCTTAAAGTGTAGCCTTCAGTGGCTTGCCGTTCTCTCTAACTACAGAACCTTTACAGCATGGCTTGGCCCAACCTTCTGGCCTCCTCTAAGCCACAGCATGCTTCTGTTCATTTTGTTTCCTATCAGTACCCTACAGTGTTCTCTGCCCCAAGAGTCTATTCCTTCTGGAATATCACCAGAACTGTAACTTTGCTGTCACCAGGACACCCTTCTGTGACTTCCTAGCCTAAATTCCCACAGCATCCTGTACTACCCCTGTTCAGATATATTTTAAACATTTAGTTCCAAATCTAGCATCCACCCCCACCCCAATAGGCTTTAGGAACCATAAAGTCAAGAACCCTGTTTACTGTGATCATTTAAACTATCCCCAGTACAGCATCTGGCACTCAGATGTGAAAAAAATATTTGTTTCATCAGTGACTGTACATGAGTTATTTCCCTTTGGAGGGAGACTTTAGGTAACACAGAGTCCTAACCCTGAAGCACCCAAGAGGGCCAGCTGGTAAGGAATTTGCAAGTAGGGGAGACTTTTCATGTGCCTACTAGATTATACCACACTGGGAATCTGAGAGCCTTTCAGGCAGCATTTTAAATTTCTCTCTTCTTAGTCCGTCACTTACCATATTTATTCTTCAGAATCCTCAAAGTGTTCTGATTCATTCTCTTGAGGAGGTTCTCTAGGGTCCCATAATTTAATTTATATTTGTAACTGCTACCTGAAGAGCCTGTTAAAAATGAAATGACAGTGGCTATGGAGAAACCTCTGGAAGTCTGCCAGCAATTACAGCCACAGAGTGGCTTCAGCGTTTGGTTTGTGTTTGGATCTCTTGGCGCTTCGAGGGTGTGGGCTCCCATCTTTCCTTCACAAGGTGTTTTTGAGGGAAGCGGGGTTCATAGACTCCAGCAACAACTTGAGATGCGGGACTGGGGGCTTCCTATTTTATGGGTTCACAAGTGTCGGATCCATAGTTGCAGAACTTTTCCTTTTTCTCTCTTTTTTAAAATCAGGAAGAGGGAAGGCAATAGTTCAGATCTCAAACAATAAGGCTGAAAAATGTCCATAGTCTATGTCCAGGAAAAATGACCCTTTTTGTCTAGTGGTCTGTTCCATTTCGGCTCCTCGTATTGAATTTCCTTCTTTCCTTTGTGCTTCCTGGTATTTATGAAACCTGCATCCCATACCCTTCCATGCTTTCTGATTAACTACTTCCCCATGCCCTGGGAACACGGCCACACCTGGGAGGAATAGGGATGCATTGGCTGGCCGTGCAGACAGCCTTTGGTCTCCTCTACATCATTCAATCCGTCTGTTCTTTTCTTTGATACTATGTGAGACTGTGTCTTTAAAAAGAGAAAGAAGGGGCTGGAGCGTTGGCTCAGCAGTTATGGCACCTGCCTGGCATGCTCAAGTATGCGAGTTCAAACCCCCACACCACATACACAAAAGAAGTCTGAGACTGACGCAAGCCGCAGGAAAAACGAAATAAAATTGATTCTCTCTTTCTCTTTCTCTCACTGTCCCTCTCTCTTTAAAATAAATAAATAAATAAAAAAGAGAAAGAAGCTCACAAAAATAAAGCATCTCATATTTGAGCTGAGTGTTGAGATGAATTTGCTTTGGTACATTCATTTTCCATTTTAGGGCCCATCAGTAACTTCCTGTGTCTTCTTTTAAGCAGACATCCTTGGCTAGAGAGGCGAAACTGGTGATTTAAAATTAGCCCGATAGCTGATGATATTTCAAAGGCATAATGGAGACCTGTGACACATTGCTGGGGTGTTGGGCTCCGTTTATGTCTTCCATCTTCCTTAGGCAAACAGAAGAAATAGTCTGGTTTATGATGAGTTTTGTGTATGTTTACTGGAAAAAGTTCTGCTTTAAAGAGACCTTTCACCTTAGCCGAACGCACGCTGCAGGAGGGCGCTGTGCACGGACCTTTATGTGCTTGCGTGTGTTAAGTTTCAGCCAAAGCTGGATGTGGCTTTCTCCCATGTTTGGAAATAAAGAGTTTCATTTGTTCTTAGGTGCCAGGTTAAGGACAATTAATACATAGTCTATGGGTTTTAATCAACCCCAGCTTTTCATCATCCCATGATACTCATGAGTTTAAAGAATCAGAAAATGATAAAAGGTTAGGGTGAATGACCTGAAATACACCAACGAAGCTCAGCTCTGACTGGAGCTATTATTTATGTTTACGCTAGGCTCCTCATAAACCGTTATGCTTACAGGTAAGCATTATGTTAAGATGCATCAGGGACTCTGCACGACACCAAACCAGAGCAGACACACAGCTATTTCACAGAGTAACCACAAAACCGTTCCTGTCTATAAAATAGAAGAAGCCAACCTATGGTAACCTCCTTGGCAAACCCTGCTGTTTTACTTATTCATTCTTCTTTGATGCTTGGTGCTGACCTAAATGACTACTTTTATGTGTTCAGCTTGACAAAACAGGATGTAGACAGCATCATTTGATTATAAGTCTCTTTGTTGGGTAGATGTTTGGATATGAAGCAATAGCTCAACCCGATGCGTTTGAGACGAGGTGCATTGGGGGACTTTTCCCCCTTCACATCTCTGCTTGTAGATCTCTGCCATCACGTCAACCAGGCACCGTGGTTATAAAGAGTGAGCAAGTCCATGTAGTTCAAAACCCAAAAAGGTGTCCAGCAGAAAGTGGGTCTAGGCAGCAGGAGTCTGCGTGGAGCGGAGCAGGAGCAGGGGGACTGGGGCGAGCATGGGTGTGGCAGGATGGGTGCGTCTGCTGGGGTCACTTGTCATTTTGCAGTCAGAAAGTGCCTGGTGAAAGGCATAAAGGGGAAATTCAATGCAGCTTCCTTTTATCTGCCTCTCCAATTGATGTCTATACACAGCAAGTCGGGCTCCCCAAACATGCCAGTCTGTTTCAGATACACAAGATTAAGTAGCTAGTGACATTCAAGACCAATCGGCCCACCCAGGAGGACTGAACCCAGCGGAAAAGCTGTCAGATTTCGCCTTTTCTCCATTAATCTTAAAGCTTTTCAGTGGTGCCAGGTCACATCTCCATCAGACAAGCTGAGAAGAGTGTCCAGCCACTTTCCACACCCCCAGCCCCACACCCTGGAGTAACTCCTTCATGACTGAGCGGGTCCCTCGAGACTTAGAGGTTTCTTTTCAGGGCTGGGAATAGCTCCTTGCTGGGCCCATCACCTTATGGACACTGGAAGCAGATGGCTGTCTACCTCCTTCCCGTATGCATGGCTGGTCCTCTCCCTGCAGGCTGTGCCCAAGTCTTCAGAGATCAGCTGCTCTCCAGAGGAAGGGACTTCAGGGGCCCCCTGAGGACTAAGGAAACAGGCATTCCCTCCATAGTCGGAAAGCTTCTCTGGGCCTACTCAGTATGTATGTGGGTGGAGAGGGGAAGCCAGAGGGGAAGAGGAGAGAAAAGAAGAAGAAAGGAAAGAAAAGGAAGTCTGTATTTGTAGTGCTCCTAAGTCCCTGTGGAATCAGGTGACAACCTGGGCAAGAGACTGCCTGTAGGGAGTAAAGCGACCTGTCTGCCATGCTGAGGCAGAAGCGCCAGCTGAATTGGGATTTCTAATAACAGCTGAGGGTATAGCTGGGGTGTGTGTGCAGAGGCCACAAGACCAAGATGGAAGCCTCAGGTAGGGCGTCAGGGTGTGGTGAGGGTGGGAGACACCTCTGGCTTACTGAAACCCAGCTTTGCTTGGAAGATGGAACACAGAGAACCAACACCTGGAGGGGGTCAGTGTCTTTTCCTCCTTGCTATTTCCACAGAGAGTCTTTCTGTGGTGTTCATCTCACTATCGGCCTGAGTATGCCCCAATAAGAGATGCTTGAGAAAGCTGAGGCTCCAGTTCCTGTATCTGGGGGTGATTGATGCCAGAAGGTATAGACTGGGCCTGCTCAGAAATGAAACACTGGCCTCCACTAAGATCTTGCACAGCTCATACAGTTGAAACACACACACACACACACACACGTGAGCGCATACACACACAGTCACACAAACTCCATTCTTGAGCAGCATAGCTCACGCTCTGGATGGGTTATTTTGTTCCCATAAGTAGGTGTGTGCTTCCCACAGCTCCCACCCCACCCAGATGGCTGCTGGCAGCGAGGGCTCAGTCTTTTCCCATGTGCAGTGATTAGAACGTAGACTCTGGATGACTTGCTTCAGGGCCACTTTCCATGTAGTCCCTGGACTCATTTAAACAAAGTTTGCTACATCAAAGGAGACACCCTCCACACCAGTCTTGGCGGACCAGGCCATAGTCCAGATTTGGCAGTATCACATAATTAGATTAAATGTTAATGAGCATAGAAATAGTCAAAGGGTGTCTACAAGTCTTGTGTAACCTGTAGGGAACAGACGTGCCACTGCTTTGTTATTGACTTCTCTTCCCAAAATAATATTAATCCCTGAGGAGACAAATAGTAGGGATAATTCATATAAGCATAATATATATCGAGTGCTACCTTCACCACTATCACGCAAACACATTTATCCTAATTGACCATTATTGAATACTTTGAAAGAAACACACCCTGATAAAAGGGTAGCCAGCACAGGGTGGTGCATGAAGCTGATGAGCAGTGCTTTTTAATTTCATTACATGCCCTTCCTGACTAATGCATTCAGTTTACAAAGCAGTGAGCTATGTATATGGAATGCAAATTCCCAGCATCAGCACGATCTAACCTCTAATATTACACTTACAAAATGATAAGAAGTCCCACAGAGGGAACCTAAGCCTCCGAGGACAGGTGTTTTGTCTAGGAATTTAACAAACAGAGGCTTTGTGTGATCAGCGTCTCTCTCTAGAAAGGGCCAGCACTCAAGATTACAATCGTCCTGTGTGCTAGGGTCCAGCCTAGGTGGCTGGGCCAGCTGACCATGCTGCTTGACACCCACTCCTTAGCACCAGCTAAACTCTGAAGACACAGGAACTCTTGGACTGGTAACTGGTAAACAAATCGAATCAAAGTCTGATGAGGAGGTCAGCAACATAGATCTGTAGGAGCAACCTCTGATACTTTTTGCTTCCTTCAAGAGTGTCAGCACATTGTTGCTGTCCTGCAGAAATCCAGAATTGGGCAACTCTCACCTTCTGTTAGAAGAGAGAGGAGTCACTCCTTGGTATTTGAGGACGATGAGAGGCCTGAAATCCGCTACATGCAGACCTGGGTTCGCCTTAGCCATTCGTGTTCTGCTGTTACTGCGGATAGGACAGAGAAACGGGGCGATTTTTCTTCTGCAGTCTTTACCCTCATCACAGGCCCACATGGAGAGACTGAGAGGTTGGTTAGTGAGGTACAAAAGCCTGTTGAGTGGTGGTCAGTGTGTGGGCCTCCAGGGCACAGGACCATTCACGCACCACCCACCACTGGCTCTGGGACTTCACGAAGCCCTAAGGATAGAAACTGAGAGCAAGAAGATGCCTTGCTTTGGAACTTTACCGTCATGGTCTAAATAGCTCTTTCTTTCTTTTTCTTTCCCCCCACTGCCTCCTATTCGAGCTAACTAGGCCTAGGTAAAAAATATACTGTGTCTTCATTTCACCAAAGGCAGATTTTCTTCTGTTACTGACAGATGGAAGCCATTCTCAATGCTGGACTCCAACTCCTCCTCCCATCCTTTGCCATGGAGTCTTCTGAGGCACAAGCATAACTGAGCCTGGAAATTATGCTCAAGATTGGAAGATAAATTCTTTATAAAAGATATTATTCCTTGGTTACTCAATTTAGAATTTGTGCACTATATATGGACACATGTGAAGTTAACATCTGTAAATCAATATTGCAACTTTCTCCATGAATCCCAATTAGATTTATATTTTAATTTTGTCTTAGGAAGGGGAAAAATTGTAAGAATTTAGGTTTAGAATTAATATGATAAGGGACAATCCAGCAGCCCAGTATTACTTGTTTAAAATTCCATCATTGTGAAGACTACCGGGCTTTTCTAAAACTTCTCCTTTCCCCTCATAGTTCTATTTTCCTTCCTTTCTCAGTGATACCTTCCCCCTTCTTCATACTCCACCTCTCCACCTTGCATGGATAGGGAAATTTTCTTTACCAGCTTTTTTGACTTGGTTACAGTGGTGTCACTACCCAGCTGCCCTTCCCACACTTTCCTAATCATAATCACAGCATAACGACTTCCAGGAGGATAATCAGTGTTTTAATCACATTGAAATATCCAGTTGGGTGATACTCATAAGTCTCCACTATACGTTAGTTTATTTTGTATTCAACTTCCTTGGTAGACTTTTCCAATAAGCAGTTCATTTCAAATGAAACATGTAAGGGACATTGGGACATCAGCCCTGCCCTTGACATCTGCCAGGCCAGGTCCTGACTTCTATATTGTATCATAAACAAGTCAGGAGTTTCAACCACTGATTTATGGGAACAAGAATAGATTGTACAGGGTCCTGTAAAAGGACCTGTCCAGCCTGGAGGCTGGAGACTGGAGTCCTCTTTGAGGACAGCAATACAAATTTGATTCTTTACCATTCCAATTCACACTAAACACAGTCTTTATAGTCCTCGTGCCTGATGTCTGTAGCAATGGAACCTTAACAGCACGAACATGTTGAGGTATTTGTTAGGTACCTCAAATGTACATTATCCGGCATAATGATTCCTGCTAAAAGTCAGGATGAGGCAGGGGATATTCTTGAGGGACAGTTTAATGCAATGGAAGCTATTTCAACACTTCAGAAAGTATGTTGGAAAATGAAACATTTGTTCATAATTAAGCATGAGCATTTAAAAACACTTAAAAGTACATTTGGTTGGCAAAAATCTTTCAAAATAATTGACTCACTTGGATCTGGAGACATTAATAAAAGGAGTTTTGAATGGTGAGCAAGTCAACAGGCCTAATCTGAAGCACAAAGTGACTTTCTGAGCCTATAAATGGTATCCCTGTGTTAAGCTCCCGGATGACCAGAAAACTTTATTTTTGAATCATATTTCTCTGGACATTTACAGAATCATGTTTTAAAAGAGCTGCAAATACGTTTGGGGGTAGAGAGGAGTTGGTACAAGAAAATCAGCACTCTGTACATGTTTGTATGTATGTTCAGAACCATTCTGCCTAAAATACAGGTACAAGTTCAGGAGGAAGAAAATCCTATTTAATCTCCTGGTAGAGAGCAAGAATTACGTAGCCCACTGGGTTTTCTCTTAGATTTGAACTTAGCATCCAAGGCCAGGATTTGGGATCTGTTACTGTTATCTTTCTTTTGCCAGAGCTTCTTGGTATGATCCCCCCACCCCTTCTTCGCTCTATGTCTTTTTCCCATTTTATAATTTTTTTGCTTTATTATAAATAGTCTGCAATACTGTGGGGAAGTGGGTGAAGTTATATGAAATAGCCTGACCCTATTCTGGTCTTGGGCTTCAAAGTCATGCCAAGGTACCAATGTATCTGTTGTGAAGCATGTAGTGACCCTGCCATGGGGACATTTCTTGCTGTCATGGGGCATGTAAACCTGCTAAGAAGCACTTGGATGTTATTTTGAGGCCACTTCTTTTGCTTCAAACACTAAAGAATCTAAAGCCATTTGACCTTTTACTGAAATACCTGGAGAACCCTCCACAGGAAGCAGGCCTTTGATCTGGTCACCAGCACTGCCGTCTGCATGCGATGGGTCTTACCTCCTTCAGCAGCGCTGCTGCTTTGACTTCCTGCCCCAGACTTCTTTTCAGAAAAGAGTCCCATGCTCCTAGTCGCTTCTCCTTGGGCTGCCCTGCCTGCTTAGCTACTTAAAGAGGTGGTGCTTTGTGGTTTGTGGCATCTCAGGGCATCTTTGAGGCATTTCTTCTGACCACCCTGCTTGCAGTCGCCCGCTTCCTCTCCCCTCCAGCAGCTGTTCTGGTGTCCTGCTGTCACCCTCTCTGTACACAGCAGACAAGCAGTCTCTTTGCAGCTAGCATCCTTCTTTCAGTATTGGTTGGCTGGCGTGATTCCAGGACCTGGGCAGACAGATACAAGACAACAAGCTTGGGAACCAAATGCTGGCAGGGGTGGCCTGAACACAAAGCCCTGCACTCGAGCTCATGAGGGGTGACAGGAGCATCTTCTCCCTCCGATGGGAGCGAGATTCTCAGCCTCTGTGAGTGCTCAGACATTCAGGGAACCTTTGTGGGACAGTATCCTCTACAGGCACATGTTTTCTTCAAGGGCCTGTTCTCTGCAGGCCCAGAAATAGCTCCCCCAGTCCTAATAAGCCTGTGACTCTCAGCAACCTGTGCCCGGCCCCTGAACGTCGCAAAAGAAGCAATTACAGACTTTGGTAGGCAAAAAGCTCGTCTGACAATGAAGGATTTGTTAGCATGTGTTAAACTTCAGAACAGAGAATGTAAAAGCAGAAAAGAAAGATAGCATACGCCATCCTAGCCTGTCTGTCAAGACGAGTTGAGAAAGATGACATTTCCATCTTTTCAAAACTGGCACAAGAAAATTTTTGGAGAAAAAAAATCTGAAATTCATGTCATAAACCCTGGGCTGGGGAAGCACATATCATGGCTGAACCAGAAGCGCAGAGTTCAGAGTTTAGATTTCCAGGATGCTGCACAGTGGGATTGACATTGTGACAGGAGGCATGAGCAGAATAGAGAGTGACCAAGGCAGCAGACTGCCATTTTATACCTTTATTTTATCTATTTCTTTTCATACAGTGCTAAGGCTCGAACACAGAGTCTCACTTGTGCTAGGCAAGTGCTCTGCCCAAGCCCTATTCTGCGATTTTTGTCCAGCTATGTTTACCTTTTGTGTCTGCGAAATTCCCTTCCTAAAGATCAGAGTTCCCCTTTACGAACCTCTTGCCCTAAAGTTAGGGCATGTCACCTAGGGCAGAGCCTTCAGAAGTATCATCCTAACCTTTGAACAGGAAGCCTGAGCACAAAGAAGCAGAAATAGAAGGGAAACAGTTTGGTGAGGGTGGTGGCCATAGCAGGGACCTCCATCTGCCCGAGTTCCGTGGGGACTGGGAGCTCACTGGACAGGGTCTATCCTGCTACTGCTCTCTGAGCCACGTTTTCTTGAAGAGTTGAGAGCTACCTCGCGTCCTTTGAAAACAGTTTCTTTTGTGCTTAGATAGGACTATTGCTTGCAAGGAGAGACTGAAAGTGAGATGACGTCAGAGGCCAGTCTCCCTCCTCACCTGTCCTCGTCAACAGTTTGAATCACAGTTGGATCCCTGCACCAGCAGGCTCCTGAGGGTCAGGCCACAGCTCTGGGCCCTGGAGTGCATGCTCTGGTCTGTGTGTCGAGGCAGATGAAATGAGGGTGAAGAGGAGAGTGGGGCAGGGAAGAGTGGGTGGCAGGGACATGTGCTATGCAGGGAGCAACAGCAGTGGCAGCACTGTTCATCACCAACCAGGGAGAAGACTGGGGGAGTGAGCAGGTAGGTGGGCACGGCTTGCAACTGTCAGATTACAAGGTTGTGGACAAGGGACACAGGCCTCCCTCCGGGTAAGCAGAGAAAAGCAGGCATTTTTCTAGCTGAGGAAAGCCGTGTTGAAAACCCTCACATTGGCCATACCAGTAGAGAGAGACAGTGCTGCAAAAGACCATGTTCTCGTCTTCCTTCCACTTTGGATCTAAAAGTGACACCTGGGGTCGTAATACCCCCCATTGGGAGAATTTACCCAGTTCGCCTTCAATACAGAGCCACCTGGGCACACACAGACTTGGGTTCTAAACAATCTAATGACTTCCTAGGAAGGAACTTACTTTGACATTTTCTCCAAGGTATTCCAGTTGGGGTTAAAAGTTGGAAAAGCGCTGTGTTGGGACAAAGGAAACAAGGTTTGACTTGAATTAGAAACTGGCAAAATTATGGTACAAGCTGCAGGCCAGGGAACAATCTGAAGTTTTCTTTCAGGCTAAGGGAAGCTGCGCAGTGACCCCATAGTGGCAGCCAGTACTCCAGCTGTCCAGGCAACCCTTTGGAGGTTAGCCCAACAGCAGGGAAAGCAAGGCGTGGACTTCTAGCTCCTCTAGATATAGGTGGGTGAAGCTGTTCACTTATTCTTTCATTTACCTACTCATTTATGAGCTTTATTAAACATTTTATTTACCAGGCACTGTTGTCAGGGACTTTTCACTGTGGGAAAAGTCTTACTTACTCTTACTTAACCCACACAATAATCCCAATAGGTTCTTTTACTATCCCCGTTTTACAGATGTGGAAATTGAAGCAACTTGTCCAAATGGAGGCTGTCAAGAGGCACAGGTATTGTTGAGGCTATCAGAGCACCTTTGTGGGAAACAGCCTGGTGAGGGGTGGGTATGACCATTGGAAACTAGAAGGCCAGTCCATATACCTCCCAGCAATCAGTGAGGGTCAGGTCTGGTTTTGAGCTCCTAAAATGTCCCATAAAATTCATAGGCACTTCCCAAGGTACAGGTGAGCAAGTAAAAGAGTAAATATGCATTGTGTGGAGTTTATTGTTTTAGTAGTGTTTGTCAAACAGTATGAATATACCAGCTCCTAAGGATTTGCACACTTAGCTTCAAGTCTCTCTGAACACTCCTCCCCCTCTATAACTGGATGAAAACATAAATGAAACTCTTTTGATGTTCTTAAGTAAAACAAATGATGAAATGGGATTGCAGATAAATATGACCACTTTCTTATCCAGTGAAGCACTCCAGAAATGACTTGCCTTTATTTAAAACAGTTATATAAATATGCACTAGTGGAATTCTTTTCAAAACCAAATATCCTGAAGGATTTTAATTGTCCCTTTCCAACTTCCTTGCTCCTGGAAAATACTGACCTCTGGATTACTTTGACTCTTTATGGTCACCTGAAATTTCACTTTTTGAGATAGTTTTTCCTATGGCTTACTGTTTTGACCTGCCACCTGTCTTTGGGAAATATTTGGGAACCAACCTACTTAATCATTATTGATTTGTTCACATTCCATGGTTTTTAATGATTCCGTCTTGGAGGGTGTTATGGATTGGATGAAAGGTATCCCCCAAAGGTGGTGTGAGACGGTCCAGGAAGGCTGAGGTGAAATGATTAGGTTATGAGAGCCTTAGCCCAATCAGTGAGTTGATCCTCTGACAGAGATTAACTGGTGACTGTCCGCTGGTAGGGTGTGGCTGGAGGAGGCAGGTCACTGGAGTGTGCTTTTAGGGCATATATTTTGTGTCTCTGCTCCCTGGAGCCATGCCTTCTGCCATGATCTGCCTCCTGTCAAGCCCTGAGGAATGGAGCTGGTCTTCTGTGGACCAAAGCCTCTGAAACTATGAGTCCCTAAATAAACTTTTCCTCCTAAAATTGTTCTTGTTGGGTCTTTTGGTCACAGCAACGAAAAAGCCGACTAAACAGTAGGTTTCATGTATCCATGAATTTTTGTAGGTTATTCTATTTATTGGCACATAAATGTTCATAGTTGCCTCTTACAATCCTTTGAATTTCTGTAGTATCAGTTTAATGTCTCTACTTTCATTTATTTTATTTATTTTATTTTAAAATTTAGTCTAGGTAAGGGATTGTCAATTTTACCTTTGCAGAAAAGCCTTTATTGACCTTTTCTGTTGTCTTTCTAGTATCTGTTGGGTTTCCGTTCGGATTCATTGTGTCATTCTTTAACGTTGGGCTCCGTTGTTCTTCATCTAGTGCTTTGAGGTGTAACACCCGGATGTTTATTTGGGTGATTAATTTGTTTGGCTGTGGACTTCTCTTCCCGTCATCTCTTTAAGAATGATTTTTGCTACATGACAGCAGCTTTGGTACGTTGTATGTTCATTTTCATTTGTCTCCATGTTTTTTTTATTTCTCTTTTGTTTTTGACCCAGTGGTTATTTAGGAGCATGTTACTCGATTCTATGTGTTTGTGAATTTTCCAAAATCCCCCCTTCTTCATTTCTAGTGTCATACCATCATGGTTAGAAGAGATACTTGATATAATTTCAATTATCTTAAATTTACTAAGGCTTATTTTGTGGCCTAATATATGATCTATACTGGAGAATGTTCCATGTGTATTCTGTTGCTTGAAAAAAATGTGCATTATGTTTTTGTCAAATGGAATGATCTTTTTGGTTCATTTGATTTAAGGTATGGTTTAAATCTGATCGTTTTTTATTTATTTTTCTGCCTAGATAAGCAGTACATTGCTGAATGTGACACATCAAAGTCCCCTACTATCATATTACAGTCTGTTTCTCTTTCCAGATCAATTGTTTACTCTATATATTTAGGCCCCCTGATGTTGGGTACATATGTATTTACCATTATTATATCCTCCTATGCACTGATCCTTTTGTCATCATATAATGACTTTTCATGTCCCATTTTACTAGTTTTTTTTTTTAAGAGAGAGGGACACTGAGAGAGAGAGAGAGAGAGAGAGAAATAATTTTTATTTAGTTTTTCACATGGCCTTCATTACTCTGATACTTCATTGTGTACGTGGTGCTGGGGTTCGAACTCGCATACTTGCGCATGCCAGGCAAGTTCCGTAACTGCCAAGCCACTACTCCAGCCCTCATTTTACTAGTTTTGACTTCATCTACTTTATATAAATATGGAAATCCCTAGTCTCTTTGATTTTCACTTGTATGAAGTGTCATTTTTCATTTCTTGATGTTTAGTCTGTGTGATGTATCTTTTGTAGACAGCATATAGTTGGGTCTGGTTTTTAAAAATCCGTTTAGCCACTCTGTGACATTATATTGGAGAATTTAATATATTTGTATTCATAGTAATTGATGATATATAAGCACAAAATACCTTAATTTTGTTCATTGTTTTCTGGATTTCTCCTTTCTTTCTTCCTCTCTTGCTGTCTTCCTTGGTGACTAGGTGGTTTTCTCTAGTTTTATGCTTTATTCCTTGCTGTGTATATTCTGGGTATCTACTATAGGATTTTGCTTTGTGGCTTCCATGAGACTTACATAAAATATTCTACAGTTATTATAGACTGTTTTAAACTGATCATAGCTTATCTTTGATTACATATAAAAACCCTACACTTTTATCCCTACCACCCTCATTGTGTATTTTTGATGTCATAATTTATGTCTATCTATTGTGTCCCATAACAATTTGTGACCATACTTATTTTTAATACTTTTGTCTTCCAATCTTCATACTAAATATATAAATGATTTGCAAACTACCATTATATCAGAGTTTTCTGGATTTGACTGGTCTTGCTTTTACTAGTGCATTTTACACTCATATGTTTTTGTGTTATTAATTAGTGTCCTTTTCCTTCAGCTTAAAGAATTCCCTGTGGCATTTCTTTTAAGACATGCTGGTGGTCCTCAGTTCCCTCAGTTTTGTTTGTCTGTCAAAGCATCTCTTCCCTTTCCCAGGTAAAGTAGTCTTTGTTGAGAGTTTTTTTCCTTCAGCATTTTAAATATATCATCCCATGCTCTCCTGATCTACAAAGTTTCTGCTGAGAAATCTGTTGCTAGCCTATTGAAATTCCTTTATGTGTGAAGTGCTTCTTTTCTCTTTCTGCTTTCAGGTTCCTCTTTTTGTCTTTGATTTTTGGAAGATTCAAATATGTCCTGATCACGTCTTATTTTTAATTGATTGCTATTGAAGACATTTGACCTTCCAGTACCTGGATATTTATTTATTTTTATATTTTTATAAAGTTTCTAGGAGCTAGAGCAGTGGCTTGGTGGTCACAGTGCTTGCCTGGCATGCGCAGGTACACAGGTTCAAACCCCAGCACCCACGTACACAACTAAGTGTCAGAGCAATGAAAGCCATGAGAAAAACTCAATAAAAAATTGATTCATTCTCTTTCTCTCTCTCTCTCTGTCCTTCTGTCCTTAAAATTTTTTTTTAAAAAGAAAGTTTCTACTACTATTTTTTTAAGTTTTCTGGCGCTCTCTCTCTCTCTTTCTCTTTTTAACTCCTATAATTTGAAATTTTGATTTTTTTTTAAAAGAGAGGGACAGCAAGAGAGAGAGAGAAAAAGAGAATCAATTCTTATGTAGTTTTTCATGTGGCTTTCATTGCTGTGACATGCCATTGTGTGTACATGGTGCTGGGGTTCAAACCCAGGTCCTTGTGCATGCCAGGCAAGTGCTCTAACCAGTGAGCAACCACTCCAGCCCTTAGTCTGCCCTATTTACCTTCTCAAATGCATTTTTTCTTATTTATTTGCTATGTCCAGGTGCTATAATAAGTCAGCTGGCTTTCTTAGCTCTTGTCAAAGTCTCTTCATCCATGGGTAGTTGTTCAAATTGATGGTTCTACAGGTAACAAGCATTGAAAGCCTACTCCACCATTTTGATAATACCTGTGTGTTTTTTGAAATTACTAAGTGTAGTTCAATTTAATTTTTCTTTTTATTTGTGCTATTTTAAAAATACATAGTATATATATATATATATATATATATATATGTATAGGTATGTATATGTGTATATGATATATTAATTAAGTTTTTCTTGTTTTACCTTTATGTCTGCTGGTTTAGAAGTTATCTATCTTCATTTTTACAATATTGGTCAATTTTTAAAAATGTATATCTGTCTTTACAAAGGCGAAGTTTCATCAGTATTGCTTCCCTCCTTCTGAGAGTTGAGCCTTTTTCACCAGTCTCCATCTTGCCATATTTCTGTTACTTAATATGGTAATTGCCACTTGTTTTCACTTCCCTCAAATGAGTCCTTGTTGTTACTATTATGTTCAACTGCCAATGCTTATGCATTCTGCTAGTTTCATTTTTGGTTGCTATAATATGTGAAACTATAATTATATTATAAAAGAAAGAGGCTTATTTAATTCATAGTTCCAGAGACTGAAAGTACAGATACCATAGTGCTGGCTCTGATGAGGGTCTTCTTGTATGCATCACATCATAACAGATGTTGTGGATGGCAAGAGTTCAAGTGGTGGGGTGGAGTCGGGGAGAGAAACAGAGAGAGTGAAAGACTGACTGGGGAATAAGTGGGGTCCTATAAGAACTACATTAATCCCTTCTTAGCACAGCCCTAGTGATCTAAGGACCTCCCAACAGGTCCCACCTCTTAAAGTTCACATCACCTCTTAACATCATCATATCAGGAACCAAGCACCCAGAACACGAACCCTTGGGGGAAATTCACATCCTCACCATAGCATTCATGTATCTTTAGTTTGTAAAATTATTATTCATCATTGCTACCTACTCCTTCCTTCCTTCTGAAAGAAGGTCATTCATTCATTAGTGGTTATTTCAGAAAATACTCTCAAACTTTGGAAACATATCCATTCCTTTTCATTCTTGAATAATACAGAATTTTAGATAGTTATATTTTGGCAGCATTTAGAAGATATTATTGCATTACCTTTGATGTTGACAATAAAAAATCTAATGTGTTGGTTAGTTGGCTTTTTTTGCAGTGCTGGTGATTGAACCCAGGGCATCATGCCTCCCAGACCAGCACTCTACCTCTGAGCTACATCCCTAGCCTTGCTTTTATTTTACTGATTTCTTTAAGTAGGAGCTCTTTTTTTTTGTACCCAAGATTGAACCTAGGGGCACTTAATCATGGAGCTAATTCCTCAGCCCCTCTTTAAATTTTTATTTTGAGACAAGGTCTTGCTAATTGCTTAGGGCCTTGCTAAGGTACTAAAGCTGGCTTTGAACTTGTGATCCTCCTGCTTCAGCCCCCTGAGCCACTGGATTACAGCCATGTGCCACCATGCCCAATGGAATCTACCTTTGCTCTTCCATTGCTTTCAAGATGCTCTTTGCTGCTTCACAGGTTTGAATTCGAATTTATTTCTACTTATTCCGTCCAAACAAAGGCCATCAAATCATTCTCAACAATCCTCAAACATAATTCTTTCAAGTATTCTCTCTGTAACTCTTAAAACAATGTGCTTTGGGTCTTTTAAGTCCATCTTTAATTTCTTCCAAATTTTAAAAATACTTTTAATTTCTATTTTTTTTACTTTTCTTATTCATCTTGGGTTATTTGTTGGATCTAGCAACTGGCTCACCAACTCTCTCTTCAGTTTGTCTAATCTTCTGTTTAATCTTTTATTTGTTTTTTCTTTTAATTATAGAAGCTATATTTGGATCTTTTTCACATATTCCTTTTTTTTTTTCTTTTTTTAAGAGAGAGGGACAGGGACTGGAGCTGTGGCTTGGCGGTTTAGTGCTTGCCTGGCATGTGCGAGTACACAGGTTCAGTCCCCAGCACCCACGTACACAACTCTGTCTCTCTCTCTCTCTCACTTTCCTTCTCTCTTGAGAAAGAGAGAGAGAGAGAGAGAGAGAGAGAGAGAGAGAGAAGGAGAGGGGACAGGGAGAGAGAGAGAGAGAGAGAAAAGCAGAATCAATTTTATTTTATTTTAGTTTTTTTTTTTTTTTCATGTGGCTTTCTTTACTTGGATACTTCATTATGCACATGGTGCTGGGGTTTGAACCCATGTACTTGTGCATGCCAGGCAAGCACCATAATTGTAGAGCAACTGATCCAGCTTCTTCCTATTCTTTTAATATAGTATCCTTCTTTGGAGTTTCTCTTCCTTGTTTTTTTTTCTTCTTCAAAGTATCTTAATAATTTTAAACACACTTTTATATTTATTTTACATTTTCTCACATAATCATATGATCTCTAAAAATTTTAATGCTAATTCTCCTATTGTATCTCTTATGCTGTGTGTGTGCCTCCCCATGATCTGTAGCTTCATACAGCTTAATTTCTTTTCATTACAAGCACATCTTTATCAGTGATCTCTGTGTGTGTAGAAATTCAATGTGCCTGATTAACAAATTAGCTTTAGTTGTTGTGACAAATACCAAGAAAAACAACTTAAAGGAAGAAAGATGTATCTTGGCTCATGGTTTCAAGGTTTGGGTCCACGGTCAGTTGGCTCCTAGGCCAAACATCATGGCAGAAGAGCATAGAGGGAAGCTGCTGAGCTCATGACAACTGGGGGTGGGGACAGGTACAAGTCACAGTCCTCGTGGACACACCCACCTGCCTACAGATTCCAGTCTCCCAGTGCTTCATTCATAATATTAATAAATCAAATGGATTAAAGCACTGCTGAGGTTAGAGCTTCCAAATGCAATCACTACCTAAAAGCCCCACCTCTGGACGTTGTTGCATTGGGGATCAAGCCTTCAAAATATAAGTGTTGGGGGGATATTCCAAATCCAAAACGTAATGTGTACGCTATAGAAATATTACTGCAATTTTCTCATGATTCCTTTCAATATCATTTCTCGTGGAAGCTCTCCTACAGCCTTAGGAAGGTGATCTGAGCGAGGTCCTTTTGCTCCTTCTTTCATGGGGAACTAGTCCTCCCAGGGTTAAAGGGTTTCCATTCTAGGTGTCTCTCATCTACAAGCTCATGTCCCTATTTATTCCCACGGGCATTAACACTTTCCTTTCTAACCTTCTCTGCAAAACACATTCCAGCCACTGGAATGTGACAACTTGGACTGTAAATTATTCTTTCATTTCTGGCTGGAGACTTTATTGTTCCCTTTCTCACTCAACTTTATAGTTAAATATTTTTGTATCATTTTTCTGGCTTGTTTATACCTTCATTGCTGAAGAAGGATGTCTAATCTCAACCCATCAGGAAATAAACTGAAAATCTCCTTTGTGTGAGTCTTACCTCCTTCTTGTGTTAATTATTCCCGAAATCTCTGTATCTCGGTGCCTTCCTAGGCTGTTCAAAGGAAAGATTGCTAACAGCTAGCATTTAGTGAGCAGTACATGCGGCCTAGTCTAAGCATGTAATGCTCACAAAGTTATATGGGTGAGTTAATACACGTTACTTTTTCAGATGAAGACAGTGAAACCCTGAGAGCATAAACTTTTCCAGGTGACGCAGCTGTGGAATGATAGGCACTAGGGTTCAAATCCAGCTCTGTCTATGATCATAATCTTGGGACTTTTTGTCTGGCGCTCTATTCATAGCTTGTTGAATTGGCTTTGCTTCTCTCTCCTCTGTTTCCCTCTGCAAGTCATCCTTGCTCCACTATCTCTACAGAGGAGAGTATTGGATGGAGATTCCTGATCTCAGGGATCACTGCTGCTGTGCTTCTCCCTGTCTCTCTGTCCCTCTGTCCCTGCCACCGTCGCGGATGAAACTTCAAGATCAACATTATGAATTTTTCAGTGCTGACACTCTGTATTATAGTCTATAATCCATCCAATTAGTCACTTAAAATTTTTATCCATTGTGTCCTTACTGTGATTAATCTTTGGGATTCTGAACTTTTGGAGGGGGAGTACACTAAGCTGCATCGCCGGTCCTTTCTATTTTTTATGTTGAGTCAGGGTCTCACTAAGTTGCCCAGGCTGGTTTTGAACTTGTGATCCTCCTGCCTCAGTCTCCCGAGCTGCTGGGATTACAAGGGTGCACTGCTCTGCCTGTTTGGATTCTAACATGCAGGATTATGACAAGGAAGAGGCACTGAGATTGTTCCTCACACTCTTATGGTCAGATAACTAGGACTACGCAATCTCACAAGGGCATTGGTGAGGTGGATATGCACCTCACTTTCATTCAATCCTCATCAGCCCTTAAGGTGCTAAAGCAAGCTTGGATACTCTTCACGGGTGGAATCAGAGAATCTCAGTAGAAGAAATCTCAAAGAGCTAATGCCCTTTATACTAAGCATTTATTCCCAGTAAGTGCTCAGCTACAACAGAGAAAGCGGCTTAGAAAGTCTCGGAACCCAATACATTTATGGGAAAAATAATTTGGAAATTTGTTTTTATGTTTTATTGATCATGTTACTCATCAACCAGATATTAAACACAGCTTTCATTCAATTTCATTCTAATTGTAGCCATTCATATGGAATGTTTTGGGGAAATAAATGAAGCATGTATACCTTCTCCACTTTGTGAGATCTGGTCTTGAATTGGCAGTGTGCATGGACCACAGAAAACGAGAAAGCGCACTGTGTATTATCGGTGTGTTGTGATGAAAGCAAGAAGCAAAGTAAAAAGACTACGGCAGCACAGAGAGAATTAGCATTTCCTGTTGCTTTCAACACCATGGCTATTGTCCTCTCCTATAAATGAACTCTTCTTTTCCCTGGGTACTGGACACAATCCTCTCATCTTTTCTTTGACCTATTTCCAAAACATTACAATTAAGATCAAATTTAGTTTTTACAAAAGCATGACAGGAATAGCATTATTTATAAATTAAATTCTATGTATGTTCTAAAACCCAAATATTCCCTGATGATGATTCTCTGTTTTGGATTGAATTATGTCTTCCCTTCCCCCAGATTCATATGTTGAAGACCTAACTCCCATTGTCACCATTCCCACCCTCTCAGTGTGATTTGCTTTTCATTAAGCGTATCAGGAAACTGGGTATGGTGTTGTAGGTCTGTAATCCCAGCAACCAGGGAGGCTGAGACAGGACGATCACAAGTTTGAGGCCAGTTTGGAAACTTAGTGAGACCCTGTCTCAAAATGAGAAATAAACAGGACTGGGAATGACTCAGAGGTTCAGGGCTTCTGGATTCAATCCCCATAAGCACAAGAAAAAAGAAAAGCATTTCCAAGAGAATAAAAACTCCAGTTTCTTAGTTCTAAGACCAGAATGGAGTTTGGGATTTGAATGCTGGTGCTGTGTAGCTGGGCTGGAATACATTCTAATAGCTTACATTAATCAATTGTCTTGTGCCCATTCTTCTAGGTGGGAGCATCTTATTTTCATGAAGAGGAAACATTTTCTTGTAAACAATGGAAAGTTTCTGTCTTAATTGGAAATTGTCTTAAGCTTGAATTTGCTTTTATTTTCGTTTGCTCCCTGTGCTGTCTGGTCCTGGGTTGTAGAGTTGCCTAGATATGCATACAAATCTAGAGCTAAATTTAGAGAGGAGGTGGGCATTGCTTGTTCCCAGAATGGCCCTTTATTTAGATTTGTGACACTTTTCCTATGAGGAAGAGGATTTGAACACAGGTCCCAACTAAATAGACCATCATTCCTATAAAATAAGTGGAACTACATATTTCATCAATATTCATGAACTATAAGGTGGGATCTGAAAGTGTTTTCTAAATCCACCCAAACAATACGTCTAGACCCCTATAGTGGTGTTCCATATCCCTGCAGTGGCTGAATTTCCGTGAGATTAGGGAACACAGACTGGATGATTGGAAGCCGGGTCAGCTGGGGTGTTTTGGATGCTCAGGACTGATCCAACAGTGGCTGGGCCGCATGGTCTTTCCAGTATCTCCCCCCTTTTTTTTTCACAAGAGGGGTGGTGGAAGTAGGGTCAATTTGAGGAGGAAGTTGGTAGGTAGGTAAGTGGTAAAGAGTAGGAGAAGACTAAAAGATGAAGACAAAATGATGTTGAAGGGCTAAATTAAGATTTTTCAAAGGTTTAAGCACTGGAAATAAAAGTAAGAACATTTAACTTTGAAACACAAGACGTACATCATTAGCATGACATTAAAGTTGTTGTTTTGCAACATTCCGGATAAATTTATGTAGAACTGAATGACTTTTCCTCATTTTTGTAGCATGCCCCACCCCTACGGACACCCTAACTGGGTCAGCTTAGTGGACATTCACGAGGGGAAGTGTGCTTGTTGATGTATGGGGCTCAGCATCAGTCTCCACAGGTCCTGCACTGCAGTGCCAGGGGTCCTACCCACAGAGAGGCTGTGCTGTGATGTCTGCCCCTGGAGTCTCACGGCTTGATGGCCCTAAGATGCAGGTTCTGACCAGGAATGAGTGCTAGACAAAGTGTGAGCAGAGGACTCTGCCCTGGAATCCCTAGAGTACTTGTTAAACAAGTGGAGGTGGGGACTAGACCCACCTTTCAATGAGAAAGTTGGTCTAGTAGCATGAGTTAAATCCAGATAAGATATAATGCTTTACAATCTAATACCTCTTTTTAGAGTTATAAAGGGAAAGGGAAGGGAGGGATAAGGGAGGGTAATGGGGGGGGCACTCCTGGGGATAATTGCAATATCCAGAATATTTACACATTTTATACACATTTTATATTATTTTGTTAAAATCTTGTAAGGTTGTTCAAAAATTAAAAAAAAAATGCAGATTCCTACAGCATGCGACTGGGCTGGGGGATAGAAGAGCTGAAATTTCTATTTTAAAATAGAATTCCTGAGCACACTCCAACACGCTACCTTAGTTGAAATTACTGCCTGCTATTTCCCAGTTGCAGAGGCCTCTGGCTCCTGTGCTGGGGGCCAGTTCTGGCCTGGCCTGTACCAGTCTCTGGCCAGCTCATTGTGGCCATTGCTAGTTCTGAGCCAAAGAGTTGTGTTAGAAGCCTCAGAGGACAGGGTTGCAGAGTCTGGGCCCCAGTTCTACTACTCGCTAGTTGTGTGACACTAGTTAAATTTACGAAAATTCTCTGCACATTTTTTCTTGTGTATTTGATTGGTGTGTAGGTCATAAAGTATCTTCCAGACTTTTCCTAAAAGTTATGAAGGTGAGTGCTGGAGCAGTGGCTTAGCAGTTACTCAGCAAGGATGAAGGTTCAAGCCCCAGCACCACGCATGTAATGAAGTGTCGGAGAAACGAAAGCCGCATGAAAAGCTAAAGAAAAATGATTCTTTCCTTTTCTCACTGTCCCTCTCTCTCTTAAAAACAAAAAGACAAACAGAAAGTTATGAAGGTGAAAAGAGTACTTCCTACATGTCCAGAATTCAGAAATTCTTGGGGTCAGAAATATTTTGAAATTCAGAATTTGTTGGTTTTTTTGAAATGTAATGTGATGTATACAACATATATTATATAATACCTTCTGCAGGGTCTGACTGGGGTCACTCTGTAATTAAGTATGTGAAATATTTCTATAGCAAAATATGTGAGTCTTTGCACTAGTTTGTGATAAATTTTAAAAGTCAGTTTTCATGGCTAAATGAAGTCTCTGAAACTTCAACCTTACAGATTTCAGAACTTTTTAAATTTTAACAACCATAGCATAAAGGACTGTAGCCGCTCTTATATGTTAGCTGAGGCCCATACTTTTTGGTGCAGTATACATTTGCAGTGTCAGGGAGAAGACTATAGGTACTAAGTGGGCCTTGTATCATGATTGAGACTAGTAGTTCCCAAACCACGTCCTGCTGCTAAGAAGCTGAGACCTTGAGTTCATCAACCTCTCTGTGCCTCACTTCTCCCAGAGATGTGAGGAGGAAGTAATTCATTCCATTTTAAGCACTTAAAACACTAACTTGGCACATAGTACTCAACAAGTGTCAGTTTTCATTATCCTGGGAATAACTTACATGTTTTATTTGCTTATTTCCTTTTGGGGGAAGGGCTGGTAAGACGAAGTACAAAGAACGACCTTTGGCAGAGGTCACTGGGCAAGCTGTTCTTGTCTTCATATCTATCTTCCAGTCCTGCTCTCACTCCCCTCTGCACCTGTTTCCCTACTTGAACTGCTCCATCAATAGAACCGGGCATGTCATCCTAATTACTGATAAAACGATAAAAATAAAAACAAGATGAATTTTCCAAAAAGGGGATTATTCCTATTTTCCAGAAAGGTAAAAGTATTTCGGCCATTGATTTTAGCTTGTATGGGTTACTAGGAAAAGTTAAGTAGAGGCCCAGAGGACTTGCTTTATACTTAAACCATGTATCCATTCCAAATGAATCCAGATTAATCCATACCAAAATGGAATGGAAAATTTTCTTAAACTGACTCTTTTGTCTTCCCCACAGCCCAGGACATTCTCCATGGGATTCTGAAAGATTGCAGGACAGAGCTTTGCCCCTCCTATTGATCCGAGAGTTTATTTGATTTATGAGTCACTGTGGCTGCTGTAGCAAGACACTGGTTCTAGAATCAAAATTACAGAAGCAGAATAACTCAGCTCCAAGCCAGAGGTCTGGGTGGAAGAGGCAAGCTAAACTGAGTGGCATTTATGTTTAATGCATACCTTATACCCATAGTTTGAAGGTAATTTTTTACAATATTTTAAATCATTTTGTGCATAACACAGTTTCATGGTGTGGAATTTTCCACTCTGACATCGTGTCGGTGCTCAAAAGTTTCAGACTGTAGAGTATTTTGGATTTTCAGATTAGGGATGCTCAATCTGGAAAGGAAGAAAGCAAAATGAGAGTTTCCTTTTATTGGTAAATCTCAAAGATTCTATTTACCTTCATAACACTGGCAGGCATGACAAGTCTTTTGAAATGGAAGAAATTCTTTTTGTAGTTTTAGGTCAGCCATTTTAACCTCTCTTCATTCAATAAGTTAAGGATTTTCCTTTTTAAAAAATTGCCTTGGGCTGGAGCAGTGGTTGAACGGTGGCTCAGCAGTTTCAGCGCTTGCTTGGCAAGCACGAGGACCCGGGTTCAAACCCCAGCACCGCATACACAACTGAGTGTTGGAGCAACTAAAGCCATGTGAACAGCTAAATAGAGTTGTTTCTCTCTTTCTCTGTCTCACTGTCCCTCTCTCTTAAAAAAAAAATTGCCCTATGCTAAATATTTGCATATCAATGTCAACCTTGAGTATATTTTCACTGTGAAATTATGATGTTGGTCAGATTTTTGTTGCAGTTACCAAAATTCCTGACAAGAAAACATAGAGGGGGAAGCATTAACTTTGGGCTCACAGTTTCAGTTCATGGTTGGTCAACTCCATTACTCTGAGCCTTAGGTGAGGCAGGACACCATTGTGGAAGGATGTGGCAAAGGAAAGCTGCTCAGCTCATGGCAGCTGCAAAGCAGAGAGAGACAGAGAGAAAGAGTACAGTCCAAGGTCACAGTCCCTGCATCCTCCAGCTGAGCCCCACTTGCCAGCGGTTATTATTATTCACTATTCTACTCATTATTAACGTGTAAAATGGATTAATACACCCATGAGGTTGCTTCTCTCACAATGAAATCATTTCACCTCTGAACCTTCCTGCATTGCTTAACACATGAGCTTTTGGGGGACACAGCAGAGCCAAACTATAACAACCATTAACCACCCAGAAAATGAATGAATAGAACCTCAATTATACTGATACTACCAGGAACTGCTATAAATTAAGTAGTCTTTGGTACCCTCTTCTGTTCCTCACTTCCTTAGCTTTATTTATTTGTTTGTTTGTTTAGTGGTGTTAGGAATTGAGCCAATGGTCTCATGCGTGCTAGGCAAGTGCTCTGCCACTAAAGTGCACCCCCAGACCACCTTTTTGGTTTTTGATTTACATGAGCAAGTTCATTAATTCAGAACACCACGCAAAAGAAATTATAATTACAACATAGGTAAGAAGCACTTGTTCACTGATTCTAAACTAGTTTATAAATAAATTACAAACTCTTGTCTATATAGTTTGCTCAATTTATTCCTCACTGAAAAATATTTCCTGGTGAAGAAAGAAATTATCAAATTGCCACTTTTTAGGATGCTTGTACAGGCTAATGATGAAAGAAAATAGTAACTCTGAATTTGAAAAACTTGCTTTTTTACTTTTAATCACACAGCTAAGTAAACCTGCTGACAAAGTTCCTCTAAACAATTGCATAGTCCTGGGCAAGCCCATCAGCTTAGATATCCGTCAGGAGAGTACCTCTCAGTTCTAACAGGTGACCATGGCACTGTGGGATTTTTTTTTTTTTTAATCTTTCTAACTCGAGGACTGGTTTGTTTAGTCAATAAAAAGAAAAAAGCAAGGGTGTGCAAACCTATTTGCAATTCGAACTGTCAGTAAACCCTTCAGAGAGACGAGTCTTTGCCTCATTTTATAGAAGTCTCTCTGGCAACACTAACACCATAGCATATTGCCCAAAGTGATGGACCTGAATCATCCCAAACCCTGAAGCCGAACTCCCAGTTTATGGAAATAATGTGGAATTGAGGAAGAAGGCAACACTATTTTTAAGCAATTAGACAAATCCAGCATGCAGGACAATCTATTTCAGAAATGACCTGGTTGCTTAAATAATTTATAGTAGCCAAATCAACGTACAAAGTTTTTTGATTCAATGAAAAATTAACTACAGAAAGACATTGGTGGTTGTAAGAACCATTGGGAAATTTGAATATGGACTAGATAGTAGAGTCCTAAGCAAAATACTTGGTCTGCAATTTGCTACATCTAAATAATGTAAGCAAAATGCCATCACGTATGGCAAAATATTAATACCAGTTTAAATACAGTACACAGGGAATCACAATATTACGGGGATCCATAATATTATTTTCTCTACTTTTATCATTTAAAAATTTTGTAATAACAAAAAATAGGACTTGGAGATGTGGCTTAGTGATAGAGCAACTTGCCTAGCATGTGCAAGGCCCTGGGGTCTATCCCAGCACTGCAAAATAAATACACCAGGAAATGTAGTGGAGACCTGTAATTCCAGTTAGGAGGCTGAGGCAGGAGGATCACAAATTTGAGACCAGCCCAGAGAACTTGGTAAGACCTTGCCTCAAAATAAAATGAAAGGGGTTGGGGATATAGCTTAGTGGCAGAATTCCCGTGGGTTCAATCTCTAGTACTCAAAAAAGAAAGCAAGTCTTCACATGAAAGGAAATGCTACATCCTTCTTCAGAGACATGCTTTAATTTCTTCATAGTAATTATAGTCCTTATGTGCTTATAGATGACCTAAATTTCATATTCATTCCTTTTACTTTGTTTCCCATGAAGATATATAACAGATAGGAATACTTGTGTTTTTAAAACACCTGAACTGTGAATCTCTGAATTTCCCTGAGATCTTTTCAAGAAATCTATAAGACCAAAACTTTTTTCATAATGAGAGTAAAATGATATTTGCCATTTTCGTTGTCTTGGTACTTATACTGATGGTACAAAAAGAATGATGGGAATTTGCTATTTAACAGTTTAAAATAGACTTCCTAGGGGCTGGAGTGGTGGCCTAGCAGTTACAGTTGGCCTGGCATGTGCAAGGACTCGAGTTCAAACCCCAGCACCATGTACACAATGAAATATTGGAGCAACAAAAGCCACATGAAAACTGAATAAAAATAGATTCTCTCTCTCTCTCTCCTTCTCTCTCTTATTGTCCCTCTCTCTTTAAAAAAAAATAGACTTCCTAAATAGTGAAGCATATTAAAACTTGTTGCCACAATTAACATTTTTTTAAAAAGAGAAAATACTTTTTTGCATAATTTGTAAATGAAAAAATTTATGTTTTTAAATGAGAAGAAAGTTGCTGGTATCTGAATATGTTTCAAGGTAGTGGCACTATATATACCATTAGCCATTGTTATCTTCACATGCAGTCTAGAAAACAAGAATGTGAAGAAGGAGCCTACAGAATAGGAGAAAATCTTTGCCACCTGCTCCTCAGGCATTAATATCCAAGATATACAAATAAATCAAAAAAATTAACACCAAAAAACCAAATAATCAATAAATAGGCAAAAGAACTAAACAGATGTTTCTCAAAAGAAGAAATATGACTGGTCAACAAATATATGAAAAAAATGTTGAACATCTCTAGCAATTAGAGAAATGCAAATTAGAACTCCCCTGAGATTTCATCTCACTCCAGTAAGAATGACAGTTATCAAGAATATAAGTAACAATGTTGGCAAGGATGTGCTTCTGCAAATTAGCACAACCAGTTTGGAAAGCAGTGTGGAGAGTCCTCAAAAAACTAGAAATGGAACCACCATGTGATCCAGCCACCCCACCCCTTGGTATATATCCAAAGGATTTAAAATCAGCATACTACAGCAACACAGCCACATCAATATTTACAGCAATATTTACAATATTTACAATTCACAATAGCTAAGCTATGGAGCCAACCTAGGTAGCCTTCAACAGATGGAAGGAAAAAGAAAATGTGGTATAAATGCACAATGCCGTATTAGTCATAAAGGAGAATGACTTCATGTCATTTGCAGGTAAATGGATGGAACTTGAGGCTCTCGTACTAAGTAAGCCAGTCCCCAAGAGTCAAAGTTTGAATGTTTTCTCTGATATGTGAAAGCTAGTCCAAAATAAGGGGTGGGGTGATAAAAATAAAAAGAATAGAAGAAAGGTCAGAGTAGACAGGGGAATAAAAGAAAGGAAGAGGGAAAGGATAGGGAAAGATGGTGGAATGAATCTGATCTAGCATTTCTATGTACATATATGAATTTACCACAGTAAATCTCATCATCGTATACATCCACAAGACACTAATGAAAATAGAAACTATATTGTCCGTAGAGTGGATGGAAGGAACAGGGGGTGGGAGAAGGGAAGGGGAAGAACAAGTTACACATTAGAACACGTTCGATTCATTAGAACAAGTTATACTCCTTGCTTCTATAATTATGCCACAGTATTATTCTGGTGTCATGTACATCTAAAAAGAACCAATAAAAAAACTCAAAAGGAGATTAGTAAAGGAAGGCCAGGAGGGAGGGTGAAAGTGCTAGGGAGTGATATTGGCCAAATAAAATTGCTATATTGTGTTCATGTATGAAAATGTAATAACAAATCTCATTATTAGGTGGAATTATAATGGACCAATGAAAAATGTGGGGATAAATGCTTTTTGTAACATTTTCCCTTAGTCTGAGTTCAGATATTACATTGAATTGTCATGTCTCTTTAGCCTTCTTAATCTGGATATCTCCACAAGTTTATTTGTATCTTATGATGCAGACACTTTGAAGTATGTACCTTTTCCCCCTTTAATAGAAGTTTCCACATTTTCAGTTTGTTTGATATTGCATACTTAGAGTGTCACACCTGGTGTGATCCACTGTTCACCCAGCTTTCTCTAGTGATATTACTTTTGATCAACTGATCAAGGTAATGTCTGATTCTTCACTACCATGGTTACTATGCTTTCCCATACAATAGTTCAGGAACCTGTGAGGAAACAAAGACCATGCATATATTTTTCTACTCATCAAAATTTTCCCCAGATTTAATAGCCATTGATGAATCTTGCTGTATCCGAGTTTCTAAAATGACTTTCTTGATGAATAATCTGTATGTATACCATACAGTTCATGTTTCGTATATGCACAGTTCAATTAATTTTAGTACATTTACAAAGCTGTGCAACCGTTGCCACAATCTCATTTCAGAATACTTCCGTCATCTCCCAAAGAAATCTGGTTCCCTTTTTATGTTTTTCAAATTTCTTAAGGTAGAAAATTACATTATTTGTTTGAAATCTTTTTTCTTTGTAATTTAGGTCTCTAAAGCTATAAATTTCCCTCTGAACACTGTGTTAGCTGTATCCCATAAATTTAGTATGTTGTGTTTATTTCTATTTAGGTCATTCCATAATTTCTGTTGTTATTTCTTTTTGATCTATGGGTTATTTAGACATGTGTTGTTTAATTTCCACATATTTGTGAATTCCCCAAATTTCCTTGTGTTGTTGATTTGTAATTTAATTCCATTTTGGTCAGGCAGCATTCTTTGTATGGTTTCAGTCCTTTTAAATTGAGCCTTGTTTTTATGGCCTAACATATGTTCTATCCTGGAAAACATCCACGAACCCTTAAGAAGGATTTGTGTTCTGCTGTTCTGGGTGGAGTGTTGTCCAGACGTCATTTAGGTCTAGTTGGTCGATAGTGTTGTATGTGTCCTGAATATCCTTGCTGAACTTCTGTCTACCTGCGGTAGCTTTAAGTATCCCCCAAAGGCCTATGTGTTAAATAAAGGCTTGGTTTTCGGCAGTGAAACCTTTAAGAGGTGGGCTCTAGTTAGAAATCGACTGGTCATACCCTCAAAGGGGTTCTGGGGACCTGGCCTCTCCTCTTCCTCTCTCTCCTTCCAAGCTGGCACGAGGTGAGCAGCTTTCTCTACTACACGCTCTCCCCATGATGTGGTGCTTTGCCTCATAGAGCTGAAGCCACAGAGCAATGCTGTCACAGGCTGAAACCTCTCAACTGTGAACTGAAGTAAACCTTTTCTCTTTTTATGTTGATTCATCTCAGTAAAATAGAGAAATTTTGCTCCAACATAGTTCCATTTATTCCCCTTGTCCTGTCATAGATATTACAGCAACATACACACACAGCTAGGCATTATAAATATTGCTTGATATAATAACCTTCGAAGAAGCTGAGAAAAGAAAGGAGAAAATATATTTATACTGTCTTTTATATTGGTCTATTTCACTTACCATTTCTGCTATGTATTTCTCTCTATAGATTCAAATTATTGGCTGGTATGATTTCTTTGTTCCAATAAAACTTCATTTTCTGCTGCCTCTTTTGTGCTATTCTTGTCATATTTTTTATATCTTTAGGTAAATCCAACAGTATAACTTTATAATGATTGTTTTATATTTCTTTTAAAGAGAGAGCTACAGTGAGAGAGAGAGAAAGAGAGAAACAATTTTTATTGATTTTTGCACGGGGCTTTCGTTGCTCCGACACTTAGTGTGTACATGGTGCTGGGATTTGAACTCATGTACTTGCGCATGCTGGGCAAGCATCATAACTTCCCAGCTACCACTCCAGCCCCTGTTTTTGTAATTTTTAATAAATTGGTTAAGAGAAGAAAGGAATATATATATATGTATATAACGACTACACACACATTGCATATATACAGGGTTTTTCTTGTAATTATCTTCAAAATCAGCATCACTGGTGCGCTTTGTTTCTTTTATAGATTCGAAGGACTGTCTAGCATCACTCCTCTCAGCCTGAAGAACTGCCTTTAAAATTTCTTTTAAGGCAGGTTTGATATCAATGAATTTTATTGGTCTTTGTTTATTTGGGAATGCCTTTATTTTGTTTTCATCTTTGAAAATGACTTTACTAGACATAAGATTTTTTGTTTCTTTCAGCACTTTACATGTGTTGTTCAATTGCATTCTAGCCATGGTGGTTTTTGTAAGAAAAGGCAGTGGTGTGTGCCTATAATCCTTGTGTCTCTAGAGGCTAAGGCAGAAGGATCACAAGTTTAAGGCCAGCCTCAGCAACTCAGCAAAGCCCTCAGCAACGTAGTGAGACCCTGTCTCAAAAAATAAAAATGGCTGGGGATGTGCCTTAGTGGCAAAGCTCCCCTGGGTTTAATTTCTAGGACCTAAATAAATAAATAAATAAACTAAGAGTTTTTAATCATATTGTGTTTCTTTATTTCTTTACAGCTCAGGAATTATTTTTCTCTTGTTGCTTTCATGGTTTCTCTTTGTCTCTTCACTTTTTGTCTATGATTGTCTAAGTATAAAAATTTTTGTGCTTATCTTACTTAGATTTCATTGAGTTTCTCATTGGGCAGATTAATGTTTTTCATCAAATTTGGTATTGACTAATCATTATTACTTTGAATATCTTTCCTGCTGTTGTGGTAGGCAGAATAATGAGTCACTCTAACCCATTTCCATGTCCTAATCTGTGAAACCTATGAATATGTTGCCTTACATGTAAAAAGGGTTTTGCAGATGTGTTTAACATTAACTGGCAGAACTGGAAACAGTGAAACACACCTAGAATCCCAGTGACTTGGGACGCTGAGGCAGAATTGAAAACTCAAGGCCAGCCTGGGCAACTTAGCAAGACCCTGTCTCAAAGTAAAAACAAAATAAAAAGAGTTTGGGATGTAGCTTAATGGTAGA
Source organism: Aplodontia rufa (assembly GCA_004027875.1). Lineage (NCBI taxonomy): Eukaryota > Metazoa > Chordata > Mammalia > Rodentia > Aplodontiidae > Aplodontia > Aplodontia rufa. Next base: position 21,869 of record PVKS010010444.1, on the reverse strand, counting down.
GTACCCAGGGTTCAATATCCAGTACATTCCTCTACAAGGAAGGAAGGAAGGAAGGAAGGAAGGAAGGAAGGAAGGAAGGAAGGGAGGGAGGGAGGAAGGAAAGAAGGAAGGAAGGAGAGAAAGAAAGAAAGATGGCTGAAGAAACTGGCTGAAGAAAAGACCTTGAAATGAAATTATCTAGCTTCTCTGGTTAGGCCCTTCCTAATCATGAGTGTTTAAAAGAAATTTTCCTGGCTAAGGTCAGAGTTGGAGGGAGGTATGGCTACAAAAGAATAATCACAGAGATGCAGTATTGCTGTATTTAGAAGAAGAGTTAAGAGAGTTAAGAAATGTGAGCATCTCCCAGAAGCTGGAAGAGGAAAGGGAATAGATTTTCCCTAATGTCTCTAGATAGAAATGCAGTCTTGCCAACACCTTGATTTAAGTCCAGTACAACTCAAGTTACACTTCTAACCTCCAGAAGTGTAAAATCTTAAGTTAATTAATAAATTGGTGTGTTTGCAAGCCACTAATTTTGTGGTACTTTGATATGGCAAACATAGGACCCAATAAAGCTGCTTTCTATATCCTCTTCTCTGATGCTTTCAGTATATATACTGGTGTGCTTAATGATACCCCATATATCTTTGAGGTTCTATTCTTGTTTGTAAATTCTTTTCTCTTTTTGTTATTTTGACTGGAAAATTCTATTAACCTATCTCTAAGTTCACCTATCTTTTTCTCTGCATTAAACTCAATCATGGAGCCCTTCTAGTGAGTTTTTCAGTTCAGTTATGGTACTTTTCTACTTCAGTATTTCTACTTGGTTATTTTTTAAGATCTCTCTTTCAGTGTTTTCTGATGACTCATTGCTAGCATACATTCACTTAACACATTAAATATGGATTCATTTATTCTTTGAATATACTTATAGTAATTCATACTTCACTTAATGATGGGGTTATATTCTGAGAAATAGGTCTGTAGGTAGTTTTTCCTGTGCAAACGTTATGGAGTGTACTTACACAAACCTAGATAGTATAGCCTACTGCACACCTATGTATTCAGGCTTACTGCTCATTTTTATATTATGTAAAGAATAATTCTTGAGTCTTTTAAACTACCCAGTGCTAGATGCAACTTCAACATTTTAATCAGTCCAAGCTTTTCTTTCAACATTGCAAATAAACTACGATCATCACAGTTCTGAAGGGGATCTCCTTCTGTGTCTGGTCTTTGATTCAGTTTATTAGCTATTCCCAGTGTTGAAAGAAAGGGCTACCTATGTTCAAGCAAGGACTGGCAACTTCTCTTATTATATAGATGCAGGCTTGCATAGCTTTTCAAATGGCCAAGGATGAATGTAGTCTTAGGAAGGCTCTGTTTGGCTTTCTCATTCCATGATTCTTCTTCTCCTCCTCCTTTTTTTTTTTTAAAGGGAGGAACAGTGAGAGGGAGAGAAGGAGAGAAAGAGAGAATCAATTTTATTTAGTTTTTCATTGGCTTTTATTGCTCAGACATTCCATTGTGCACATGGTGCTGGGGTACGAACCTACATCCCTGCACATGCGAGGCAAGCACCAAAACTGCTGAGCCACTGCTCCAGCCCCTCCATGATTCTTCCTAAGTCGTTATGTCCCATAGTCCCATTTATGGAACACCTAAAAAACTTAAATTGACCAAGAAATATACCACTTACAGTAATTTCAAAATAAATATTTTGTTTTTAAGAGTTCTATTCTTTTGAGACAATAAGTGAATGATTATAATATTATAATATTAATATTATTAATGGTATCATTAACATTATTAATAATAAATTATATAATAAGCTCTAGCTTATGATTTCCGATCTATTTTAATGCACCTGTGTCAGTTGCATTGAACTGTTGGCAGAATGGAAAACTTGAGATTTAATGGGTTAAGTTTTTAAATGTGCTATTTTGTTTGTTCTTATTAATAACATAGAGGTATTAGTCTTCCTTGTTTGGTACTGTAATATCTACTGTTTTTTATCACTACTTTGTTGAAGTATGATTGACATGTAAAATTCCATATATGTTTAATGTCTACAACTCAATGAGTATAGGGATAATAATACACATGTGAAATCAAGCACAATCAAGGCCACATACATATTCATCACCTGCCAACCTTTCTTCTTACCCATTGTTATTATTTTGCATGTGGGAGAGTTTAAGAACATTTTATACAAGATCTAAACCCTTAGCATATTTCAAGTGTGCAATGTACTTGTATGGTGCATTTATGTACAGTGTTCAGACACTGTAATATATAGTACATCCTCAGAACTTGTCTTGTATAACTGAAGCTGTATGCCCTTTAATATGACTGTCATCTTCCTATTCTCCCCTCTCCTTAGCCCTTGGCAGCCACCATTCAACTCTCTGCCTCTGTGAGTTTGACTACTTTAAGTTCAACATATAAGTGAGAAAATATGGCACTTCACTGTTTCCTTACTGGTTTTCTGTGTGAATAATCTATCAATTGTTGAAAGTAAGGTATTGCAGTCCAATTCTATTACTGTATTGCTACTTCTCTTTTCAGTGTTTATTTGGGTGCTCCAGTGTTGGGTGTATAAATGTTTTACAATTGTTATAACCTTTTGGTGGATTGACTTGTAAATTATTATATTATTACTTTCTGTATCTCTCCTGAGTTTTTTGATTAGTCTAGTTTGCCTAAGTAAAGCAATGCTGGTCTCTTTTGATTACCATCTCCAGGGAACAACTTTCTCCACCCTTTCTTTCACTTGCAGCTTGTGTTTCCTCTGTGTCAAAGTGAGTAATTTTTAAATTTTTTTCTTCTTTAAATCCATTCATTCACTTGATGTCTTTTAATTGGGGAATTTAGTCCATGTACATTTAAGATAATTGATAGGTAAAGACTTATCATTGACATTTTAGCTTTTTTCTGACTGCTTTGTAGTCTCCTTCCTTTCTTCCTATGTTGTTGTCTTACTGTGTGATTTTACTTTGTTTCATTTTATAGTTCAGTTAGTTCAGCTCCTTTCTCTGTATATTTTGTGCATTGACCACATTTTTTCAATGTAGGTACCATGAGGCTTACACAAAACATCATATACTTGTAAACAGTATATTTTAAAGTAACAATCTTTCTTTGATTACTAACAAAAACTCTACACTGTTTCTTCTCCCCTCCATTTGTTTTTTTTTTAAAGAAAGAGGGACAGTGAGAGAGAGAGAGAGAGAGAAAGAAGTAATTTTCATTTAGTTTTCATGTTACCCTCGTTGCTCCAACACTTTGTTGTATACATGGTGCTGGGGTTTGAACCCGCGTACTTGCACATGTCAGGCAAGCACTGTAACTGCCAAGCTACTGCTCCAGCCCCCTCCATTTGATTTTGACACTAATATTTATAGTTTTTCATTATGTATCTGCCAACAAATTATTTTCACTTGTTATTTTTAATGCTTTTTTAAACTGTAATACTAGAGTTAAAAGTTATTATACATGAATATTAGAATATTATGAATTTGAACATATACTAATTCTTACCAATGATTTTATATCTTCATGTTTTTATGTTGATAATTAGCATCCCTTTGTTTCAACTTGAATAACATCCTGATTGTTATTTTTTTTTAAGAGAGAAGTACAGTGAGAGGAGAGATATAGAGCATCAATTTTTACTGAGTTCTTCACATGGCTTTTGTTGCTCTGACACTTAGTTGTGTCCATGGTGTTGGGGTTTGAACCCATGTACTTGCGCATGCCAGGCAAGCACTGTAACCTCTGAGCCACCGCTCCAACCCTGTCCTGATTGTTTTAATTCAGACATAGTGATAATGAACTCCATCACTTTTGCTTGCCTGGGAAAGTTTTTGCTCTCCATTTCTGTGGAATATTCATGATTGACAAGTTTTATTTTTCTTTCAGAATTTTCATAGATCTTCCATTTTGGTGACCTGCAAGGTTTCTGTTGAGAAATCTGCTTATAATTTTATGGAGATTTACCTTGCATACGCTTTTATAATCTCTCTTTGTCATTGACTTTTGACATTTTACTTATATTATGTCTTCATGAAACCATTTAGTTTATTTGGAGTTTTTATTTGGAGTTATTCAGGATTTGTGGATCTAAATATTTGTTTCCTTCCACAAATTTGAGGATCTTTTAAAATCATTATTTCTTTACATAGGCTTCCTACTCTTTTCTATTTCTCTATTCAAAGAATCTCATAATACTTACATTGGCTCAATTGATGATGTCTGGAATGTCCCATAGAGTTTCCTCACTGTTTTTAATTCCATTTTTTCTCCTTTGTTCCTCTAACTGGATAATTTCAAATGATTTTATTTGAGTTTGCTGATTCTGTCTTCTGCTGATTATGTCTGCTGTTGATACTCTTCTTTATTTTTTAGTTCAGTCATTGTATTCTTCAACTCTAGAATTTGGTTCTTTTAAATAGTTTCTCTTCTGCTAATGAATTGTTTTGATCATGCGTTGTTTTCCTTATTTCATTTAGTTGTCTGTGTTCTCTTGTAGCTCACTGAACTACTTTATTATCTTAAATTATTTGCCAGGCAATTCATGGTCAACATTAGAACTTAATTTTGTTCTCTTAGTGATGTCATGTTTCCTTGATTGTGTGTGTGAACACACACACACATGTTCCTTGACAATTCCTTTGCTGGCTTTGCATTTGGAGAAGAAGCTATCTCCTTCAGTTTTTAGTGACAAACTTCAGGTGAGAAATACCTTCATCATTCAGCCCAGCTAGAGATTCCAGGAGTCTCTCAGATCTTTCATATGTATATGCTCACCTCATTCCTCATGTTGAAATCTTGGGATTATATGCCTACTCTTGATCCCACAAATTGAGATTGGGTGCAGAAAGTCTTTGCTCCTTTCCATACGACAGTGCCCCGAACTGTTTAAGGTTTTAAATCATCTGCCAACTCAGAAGAAGAGGAAACTCAAAAAGGGAGAGGAAAAGGGGTACATAGTGCTCAGGGAATTTGTTAACTAGTTGGAGGATTTTTACAGGTAAGACATCTAAGATTTTCTTAGTGTAGTCCCTAAGCTGATAGTAGAATCTGCATTGATTGTGGAGATCCACACAGTGTTTGCTCTTAGCTCTTGTCCCTTTTCCCTGCTCTTAGCTGTTCAGATTATTCAACTCTGTCAATTGCTTCATTTTTCCGGGTGGAAGTGAGACAAAAGTGAGCCTCTTGGGCAGTGTCCTAAAAGGCTAGAAATGCTGGGTACTTAATTCATTCTTATTTTTCCAAGGGAGAAATTGTAGGCCAAAAGAGTCTCTCTTGGTAATGGGTTATGTCACCTTGATGGAAGGGTATAGTAAAAATTTTCACATCCTCTTCAATTTGTGCATTCTTGTTTTTTGTTTGTTTGTTTGTTTTTATTTTTCTCCACTGGGTGCTGGAACTTTTCAATTGACCATCTAAAATCCCATAAAGGTATTTCTGTGTGAGTGATTGTTAAAATTGGTGCTCCTATAGAAGATTGAGGGCTGGAACTTCCTATTCCACCATCTCCTAAGTGTCATTCTATATTTTAGACAATGTACTTGAATATAGCATCTTCTATCTTCTCTTCCTATTAAAGTTAACCCTGTTAGGCAAGGCAATTAGCTGCCACTCTTACAGTGTGTAATGCCCACCTTGAACAGAACTATTAGTAAGTCAAAGCCATGGAAGTGGGGTTGGAATATATTGATCTTTCCAACTTTCCTCAGCCTCTCCTGGAATAGAACTTATGCTCCAGATCTGGAACTGTTGGGAGAAGAAAGTAGCTGCCAGTGCTTATGGACTGCCCTACTCACACAGTGTGGAATTCTGCAATGGAGAATGAGAAGGATGGTAACAGTCCCTGGTGTAAATGACACAGACTCCATTCCATCTTTAGAGAGATGGAATATTTTTCCTGAGTAAGCACTTATCAATTTGTTGTATGTCCTTTATGTCAACTTCCAGAAACTGTTTTTAAATGAATTATGTATTTATCCACTTTTTAACCATTTCCATTAAGAGAGGACCTGTCACATTTTTCATGTAGACATTTCAGAAGTCTCATCAAATTTTGCCTAATTGATTTTCCTTGTAATGCTTTCAAACCACTGATTTTAAATTCGAACATTCCAAATTCACCATTCAGCATTTGCCATTCTCCCATAAAAAGAAGTATTCTTTCTTTCTCATTCTTTATTTCTATTTATTATCAGTATGAATTAATGAGTTCCTATTCCTCATTCCCAAGTGGTTTATACTTCCTTACTTTTCAGGGATTTTTCTGATCAATTTATCCAGATTTGACCAATGGTAGTTCCTTCAAATTGGATCTTGCAATCTTGTACATCATATTTCTGTAATTTTTTCTTTATGTTTATTGAGTTGTTCTAAATTCATCTTGTACCTATCCTACCACAATCATTTTTTTCTGAGAAGCCTCAGTTCATTTCAGGGAGAAATTGTGTTATGGATGGTTAGTCAGCTTTCTGTTACTGAAACAAATACCTGAGATAATCAGCTTATAAAGACAAAAGGTTCATTTTGGCTCACAGTTTTGGAGGTTTCAGTCTATGGTTGATTGCCCCATTGCTTTTGGGTCTCTGGCATAGTGTTATGTTATTGGGGGGGGGACATGGTGGGGCAAAGCTGCTTACCTCATGGAGGGAACATGAAGAATGAGAAAGAGACTGGTTCCAAAATCCACTTTGGGGATATGGCTCCAATGACCCAAAACTTTTGACTGACTGGGCTTTAACTCAAAGGTTTTAGTACCTACCAATGTACCATGCTGGTAAACAAGCCCAATTCTGGGAAACAAATTGGGCTTTTGGGACACATCTCAGATCTAAATTATAGCATTCCCTTCTGGCCCCAAAGATTCATGTCCATCTCACAATGCAAAAATGCATTTAGCCCTTCTCCCAGAATATTCTCTGTTCAAGCAGTGCTCAGAAGTCCCAAATCTTCTGTAAGACCAAAAAAATGAAAAAAGATCCTTCACTTCTGAGCCCTTCTAAGAATAGAAAATATAAGTTACATATTTCCAAGATATAATAGCACAGGGTAAACATTCCCATTTCAAATGGAAGGAATGGGAAAATAGAAATACCAAGAAAAGATCAGATTAAAGCAAGATCAAAACCAAACAGGGAAACAATGAAGTCCTAAATCTCCATGTCTGTCCCTTGGGTCACACTGAGGTGGCATGTGGGACCTCAAGGGTTTGAACAACTCCTTCCCTACGGACTTTCTGGCTGCAGCCCACATGGCCACTCTCTGGGGTTGGCTTTGCGTACTGCCTACAAATTCCCTCAACATGTGTTTCACATTCCTAACATGTCTGTCTTCTTGAGGTCTCCATTACATCTTTGGCTTCACTCTCGCTGCTCCATGCATCCCTGTCAGGCGCTATTTGCAGGGCCTCTGACTGTCACACACTGCTTGACCTCCTAGGTTTTCCTTTAAATCTTGGTGGAATCCTTCATGCCTTGTAACCTTTGCATTCTGCACATCTGTAAAGCCAGCATGACGTGGATGACACCGAGGTCTGTCACTGTCATGGGAGAAGACATGATTACAAACAAGGGTCCAAAGAGTTCTCAGAGAGAGGAGGAACCTGAGTCAGGACCAGTAGAGTTCTTGGCATACGTGACAGAACAGAATTTCAGCATGCACCAGTCCAAGACATAGATAATTATTTAGGAAAGTGGATGCATATTCAAGGGAGAATGAGGAAAATCTCAAGAAAAAGGCCTTTGGGGTAAAGTATAGAATATACTTTCATGGAAAATGATGGCTATTTCCAGAGGAAGTGACAGCAACTCATTGGTGCGGAGTGTTAATATTTAAGGAGAGATAGTTAATAGTGGTTCAGGTAGAGGTGGAGGCAGGATAGAGCTGCAGCTATGCCAGCTTTCCCTGTGCTTGCACGGTACCTTCAAGTCACAGTATCATGCTCAAGGGCATGGACCAAGCACATGATGCTTAGGAGTTACTGTTGTTCATGGGTGCTTTCTGCATTTCTGGGGTTCATGGGTGTTTCCTTTGGGACTCAGTATCTCTCTCTTTTTTTTTTTTTCTCCAAGATTCCTGTCTCGCCACCAGCCTGGGCTATACCTATACCCATTTGAACCATGGCTATAGTGGGTTCTGAGTGCTTTACCATCTGAAACAGATCTGTTTCAGTTAAATTTTTCCTTGCTAAGACCAAGGGATCTGACAAGAGCAATGTGGAGGAAGAAAAGTTTATTTTGGATCATGATTTCAGAGAGTCAGTTTGTATCAGTTGAATTCATAGCTCTGGACTCATGGTGGGACAGAATATAATGGCAAAAGAATGTGGCAGAGGACAGCAGCTTAGGACATGGCAATCAGAAAGCAAAGAAAAATAGATTTACGTGCACCAGTGACAAAATATAAACCCCAAAGGCATGCCTCTCGTGATCTACTTCCTCCAGCCATACCTGCCTTCAGTTTCCACCCAGTTAATCCATAGGCTCTCCGCTCATAGTCCAACCATTTCACCTCCGAACACTCTTGCATTGTCTCACACATAAGCTTTTGGGGGACATTTCATATCTGAACTACAATAAGATCCCAAAGATTTAATACCCTAATTGTTTCCAGACAAACAGGTTACCCTGAGATTTTCTTTTCAAAAAATTCTGAGCTCTGAGCTTGAAACCCTTTGAAACAAATTTGCATTTCTACATATCTGAGCCTATGAGGGCTATGACTTGGCCACTTCTCTGGTTCTCTCCAGGCCTTTATTCTATTGTCCCAATGAAAGCATTTGGCTTCTTTATAGGGTGTTAATCTCCTTAGAGATTGAACCCTCCCTGGCTGCACATTTAGGGTGCTACTTTTCTGGCCAAATACAAGTTTTTCAAGTCTTTCAGCTCCGTTTCTTTTTGCTTCTAATTCTCCTGTAAATTGAGCTAAAAACATCTGGTGTTACCCATGATACTACTTGTATGCTTTCCTGCTTTAAAATTTTCTCCTCCAAATGAACAAGTCCCTCACCTTTAAGCTCATTCTCCCACGAAATCTCAGGGCATAGACAAAATGCAAACAATTCCTTTGCCATGATTTAACATAGACAGCCTCTTGTGCAGTTCCCAGCGGAGCCCTCATTTTCGTATAAAACTTCATCAGTGCCCTCTTTACTGTGCACATTTCCACAGACATTCTGGTCTGTTGAACTCCAACCAGAATCACACAATGTTTTAGTCAGCTTTGTTTGTTCCTGCGACTAAAAGATCCAAAAAGAACAATTTTAGGAGGGGACATTGATCTAGGAGCTCACTGTTTCAGAGGTCTTAGTGCATACAAGGCGGGTTCCATTCCTCTGGGATCCAGGCAAAACTGAACATCATGGCGGAAGAGTGTGGTGGAGGGAAGCAGCTCATCCCATGGCTCCAGGAAGCAGAGAGTGAGAACTTCACTCCACTCCAGATACAAAATATATACCCAAAGGCACACCCCCAACACCCACTTTTTCCAGCCACACCCTACCCACCTTGGGTTGCCAGTTATCATCTCACTGATTAGGTTAAGACTCTTACAACCCAATCATTTGACCTCATTTTTTCAATTGTATCACCTCTTGAGCTTTTGTGGGACACCTTTACTCCAAACCATAACACCCAGTAAGCTCCACTTTCAGGGTTCTAGGCTTTCTTTAGCCTGTTTCTCCAAACTTTTCCAAATTTCTCCTATAAGCCAGATTCAAATCTTATACCATCTCATACAGTCACAGCACTAACCTCACTTCTCAGTATCAATTTGCTGTGTTAGTTGGTTGTTTGTTATTGTAAGGAAATATTTGAGACAACTTATAAGGAGGAAAGATTTATTTTGGCTCATGGTTTTGGAGGCTTCAGTCTGCAGTCAGTAGGCCCTGTTGATTTTGGTTCTGTGGAAAAACAGTATGATATGGTTGGGATTGTGTGGCCAAGCAAAAAGCCACTCACCTCATGACCAAGAAGCAAAGAGAGATAAAGAAGGGTTCAGGGTCCTGATAGTCCCTTTGAAGTCATGTCACCAGTGACCAGAAGATCTTCCAGTGTTTCTTATGTCTAAAGTTTCCATCACTCTTCAATAGCCCTGAATTAGGGACCAAATCTTTAACACAAAACCATAGCACAGACCAAAATCTCATTGCAAAGTATAATGGAGTGATGCTGGAGTGCTCCTGTTTTATTGGACAGAATTAGGAAACTTTCATGTATGTACATACTCAAATATGAATACCCACATAGATGTGTGCATACACATGCATATTGTAGAAATGAGTCTACATTGATACATTCAATTCCAATTAATCCCCAACGTGTTCTTTATTTCCTTTACTCATTTCATTTTTGTATGTTGCTCCTTCCTTAGTGAAAACTTTGGCTCCCAAGAACATGTATGTATATGTGTATATTTGGTGTGTGTGTACAATACATATTATGTATTCATTTGGTCAGTCCTACAACACATCCGAACTTGTTTTGGAATTTTTTTTTCCATACCACTGCATAACTGGTATGGTTTGAATGTGAGGTGCCCTCCAAAAGCTCACATGTGACAATTTGGGAAGGCTGAGGTGAGTATGTAAATGTGTGTGCATGTATATATAATATATATATATATATATATATATGTGTGTGTGTAAATGTGTGTGTGTGTGTGTGTGGTGGTGGTGTTGTTGTTGTTCTTTTTTTTTTTGGTACCAGGGATTTGAACCCAGGAGCCCTCAACTCCTTAGCCACCTTCCTAGCCCTTTTCCATTTTTATTTTGAGACAGGATTTTGCCAAGTTGCTCAAGGCCTCACCAAATTGCTGAGGCTAGCTTTGAACTTGGGATCCTCCTGCCTCAGCCTCCCAAACCTCAGGGATTACAGGCATGCACCACCGTGCCAAGCTATGTATAATTATAATGCACCAAAAATTTTTTTAAAAGTAGGCATAGTAAATGTTTACTTCGCATGGATGGTCCAAAGACTCATGATCAAACACCAACACCCCATATACAACTAAGTGTAGGAGAAACAAAGACAAGATGAAAAAATAAACGAAACTGATTCAGTCTTTCTCTCTCTCTCTTCCAAAAAATAAAAATAAATGTCACAAGTAAGTTGATTTTCAATATCAACAACTTTTACGAAGCCAGTTCCACTAACTTTTCTAGTTAAACTGATCTTGGTCATGGCTTTCTGGATTTGCTTGTTTCTCCATTCATCTCAGGGATCCAGGATATTGTTGATTTTTAGTTTGTCCACTTCTCTCTTTAAGGTTGTAAATGAAAACTTAAAATCTTTTGATAGACTGGAGCTCAGACAGAAGTACTTCATTGTTTTAAAAATTCATGCAGAGATCCTGACACCAAAACGTTTGAGAACCATTGCTTGCTGCTAGCATTAAGTTCTCCTTTTGAAGATGAAAAAAGATTTTTCAATCAATCTTCTAGCATTTGACTACTGCTAATTCTTCTCTGGACTTTTATTATTCTCTCCATAGCTCTTTAAAAGCTGTAACCTAAAACAAAGTGCTGTATGAACTTGAATCTTCAGAAGCTTACCTGAAGCAGTCCTGGACTTCACTGTCCTTTGTTTAGTGGAGTGACATGCCACTCTGAGATCCCCAGGGTCCTTCCACGTGTTACATATTCACTCAGCTCGTCTTGCGATCCCAGCTAATTACCCTTCATCTCCTCGTTTCTAGAAATTTTCTTGTTTCTTGTGGAAAGTTCAATTATTCCCTTTCTCACATTTGTGTAATTCATTTTCCCCTAGAGTAGAACCCTGTGTGCTTTTGGTAGCGTCTGGCAGAGCTTGCCATTAACTGCAGCACATATTACTTCCGACGCACATGGAATCTCTAAAGAACATTTGATGGCTTCACATTTTAAAATGTTTTTCCCTATTTAAGTATCTCAAATTGTTTTTAAAATAATTTTTTTATTTTTATAGTTGTTGGCTTTACTTGATATTAATACTTTCAATTGATTGGCTCATGTTTTTGTCAATTATTCTTATAATTACATGTAAATAATTTATTTAGGAACATATAATACCAACCTTTGGCTTATCAAGTAATCAGGTTAAAATAAGTCATTTATGAATTCTAACACTGTTATTAAAACAAAAAAAATGATATTCATCCTGAAGAGGCCATAGGTTAAATTATAAAGATAAAATAAGCTCTACTCTATAAATCTTTTTCTATTATAAACAAAATACTATTTCCTTAATTCATACATACTTTATCATTTAAAGATAAAATCTTCAGATTCCTACCTATTCCTATGGGAGCTGATAGTTATGTATTAATATTTTTAAAATGTCAGAGATATTACCTTGTAACCTTTCTTATTGGCAATTTCCTCTAAAGATTTTATTTATGAGTAAATTTGAATGAGATGCTAGTAACAAAATTAACTATACCATACCAGTCTATATCTACACATTGTTTCCAACTTATTGCTAATTCATAAAACAATTAATTCAAGAATTCGCAGTAGGTCAGTGAAGTCCTCCTTATTCTCAATTATGAGCATAGCTTTGAATGTTATGCTGTACATTGCTTTACTGAAATTCTTTTCACATGTGCGGGTATTCTACTTTCTCATATTATGGTTAAGGTTTACAAATGATTTAAATAGAAATTTAAAATAATGCCTGGCCACATGGTGACAGTCGAATAATATTTAATTGAATAATATGAATTTTCATGAAATTTCTTTCAAGAGAGAGCAAGTGCTCACCTCTTCCTAAGCACCTGCTAAGTGCTTTTTTAGTCAACTCCATTCAATAAAGACACTAGGGATCAGAGCGGTGGAATAAAAATGACCCATCTGAGCTTTGACGTAAGGGTTTCCTTGCTTGATGACATCATGCTTTTGTTTCTCCCCAGAGGCGATAATAAATATGATAAGTTTACTTATTTATTTTGGACTTTTTTCACCTCTGCAGATCTTACTTTGTCATAAAGAGATAAAATGGGCATGTGACCATTCCAGGGAGCTATTCAAAAGGACAGAGGATACGAAACCTCATTTTGGGAAAAAGATTGGTTTTGTGAACTTGCACAGGTTACCCCCTACTGCCTGTTCTACAACTTTAAATGAGATCTTTCTTATTTTTTTTAAGAGAGAAGGACAGTGAGAGAATCAATTTTATTTAGTTTTTCTCGTGGCTTTCGTTGTTCCGATACTTTGTTGTGTGCTGGGATTTGAACCTGCATCCTTGTGCATTCCAGGCAAGTGCCACAACTGCTGAACCACCACTCCAGCCCTAACATCTACTTCTTAAGTTACCTTTCAAGGTCCTTCGACACTTTATTGATTCATATAAATGCTGACAACTACGACACTAGCAAGCACACTTGCTGTACATATTGGCAACTTCAAGAGTGAGGTGGTCTGGAACATCCTTCATTTTTATTTTCCCAAATTGCAGATTATCTGAGTGGGTCTTGAATGGAATTAATTTTAAGGGTCCTTGTATAACACGGAGACAAAGAAACACTTATAGGAGAAGAGGAAGACAATGGGAAGCAAGATGCTCTGAAATGGGGGAAGGGCTGCCAGCCATGGAACGCAGCTGAAGAAGCTGGAAAAGGGAAGGAAACGGATTCTGCTCATGGGTGTCTGGAAGGGAGTTCAACACTGATAACACCTTGATTTTTGGCCCAGTGGATGATTTTGGACTTTTGAACTCTGAAATTGTATAATAAATATTGTTTGAAGCCTCTAATTGTGTGGCATTTTGATACAGTATCAACAGGAAATGACTACAAAGGCTAACCATGCCTTATTTACCAGCAGAACCACATTGTCTTTATAAAGTTCCATCTAATTTCATTTAATTTTAATTTCTGATATTCCAGGAATCATGATCCTAAGCACTGTAGGTGCAAAACGGTAGAATCTTTTCCTTACCCATTGAAGGGGTCCCTCTGAAGCTCCTGTAACAAAAGACAGATTAACAAGAGAAAAAGCACATCAAAATACTTTTGTGACATAGGAATTTACAGAAATGAAGACCCAAAGATTCAAGGAAAAATGTCTATTTTTACACTGTGTTTGATGAAAGAAGTGGATAGCTATGAAAAACCCTTATTGGACAAAGAGGGTATGATCTGATGGTAATAAACTGGGTGGACTTAGCAAGAAGCACTTGCTCAGATTCTTCTTGGCATCTCTGAGTGGCTTCCTTCTTCTGGGTTCAGGTCAGGACACCTGTCACATGGGTGTGTTATGACCTACTTTCAGTAGAGGTAGGTCAAAGAATGACCTTTCTGGGTTTTCTAGCTTGGTTTGGGAGAGAAGAGTTTCTAGTTTCTATGACTTGCCTCAGAGGGGAGGAATTTGGATATCGATAGCACCCACTGGGGGAAAAAGGAAGATAGCAAAGGTCCGAGAGAGCTTGCTTCTGTGACACTTCCAATGCCGGAAAGCAGGACGCACTCAACATGCCACAGTGCCATACTTTGGGGTATCATCCTCCAAACCCTGACAGCATCTAGCAGTCTTTACAGATTTAGCCATCAAGCCTAAAAACATCTGTTCACTTCAAAAAGAAAAATTTTATTGGCCATTCCATTCCTTATTTACCACCTCCTCTTCTTCTTTGCTGGAAATACTTTCCACAGGAGACTAATCTTGACCCTCTTCTTTCTTTTTCTCATAATCTTGCCCTTATTACCCTATTTACTCTCATAGCTTTAATTATTACTGTATAACCAGGAATCCTGGCCAGCTGGCTAAGCTCCAGACCCAGATTTCCTATTGTTTACTATGTGTCTTCAGCTGGCTGGCTCATTGGCATCTTGCATTCAATACAACTAGAAATAAATTCATCTTCCTGTGCATAGATTTATAAACACAAGGCCAAATTACACCAAAAAGCAAATGCTTCATCAAATAAGGTATGTTAAGAATTCCTCTTTGTTTTGTTTTACATAATAATGGAAACTGAAGAAGTATCTTATTCTTTGGTTTTTGCAGATGTCAGTTTTGACTAATGCTTCTTCCATTATTTCTTCATTTTGCCTTGATCCACATGGGCCATCCTAGTTATGGTAAAAATGATCACAGGAATGGAAAATCTGACTTTTAGTTCATTCTGTAAATGAATTACGACAATATGATATTCTCAACCAAGTAAGCAATTAATTCAAGTAATTTGGGACACAGTATTCTGACTTTATCTCCCCTACAACTTCTTTTCCTGAATACAAAAAAAAAATTGTGACAAAATCTTGAACTTTACCTGTAGTTTGTTGCTAGTGGAACTGTAACAGCAACTTTAAAGCCATCCTGTATATGTTGTGGGACAGAGCAAATGATTAAATACACTGGAATTAGAAACCCCAGGGTTGGGGGAGAGGAAGAACTCTACTGGAATTGTGATCGTGACATACAGTGTGTGTGTGAACTCTCCGTGACATGAGCCTACCAGTGCAGCAATGAGAACATACAGCATCTTGGTCTTGATTTCTCCATATCATTTTCCACTAAAAAGAAATATGGCTCCTTGGAGAAATGCTCGGTTCTAGGTAGAAAGGGCAATTACATGGTAATTGTAGCAGATATTATCCTGGATCTCAATAAAGTCCCCAAAATATAGAAACTAAACAACATGGGAGTCAGTTTGAAGGAGCTCCCAATGGCTAAGTCTGGGCCACTAAACATGACAATAATGACTATTGGATAAAAAAAAAAAAAAGTTTGAGTCAATGGTAGTTAATAGAACAATGATTACAACAACAAAAAACTAGTGCACTCCTGGGGATAATTGCAATATCCAGAATGTATACATATTTTATACACATTTTATATTATTTTGTTAAAATCTTGTAAGGTTGCTCAAAATAAAAAAAAAAAATTAAAAAAACAAAAACAAAAACAAACTAGTGGGGCCAGCCAGTAAATGCAGAAGAAATGACAGAACTAGAAAACGACCATTTTTCAAACTTAAGTATAGTACCTAATTTACAAGCAAAGGATGCTAAATGGAATTTGGTGAAATTTTGTTGGGAAGCTGGATTTGTGTAGTTTCAAAGCATTAATTCTTAGATTGTGTGCTTTATGATAGAGAACTCCGGCTCCTACCATCATAACAGTGATTAAACATAGCATCAGCAGTAACTGGACAGTGTTTTGTGTGTCCCCAGAAAGGATTCTTTGGGAAGGACATATTATAGTATATATTGTGCCAGAAATGTTTAACCTGACTCTAATTTTGAGGAAGCAACCTCAGAAATCTAAATTATGGAATTTTATAAAATGATCAACCTTGGAGTCTTAAAAAATGCTCATTGTCATGAAAGAAAAAAAGCAGGTAAATTGTTTAACATTAGAGGGGACTAAATTAAACGTAAGATTAGTGATTAGATGTTGGATTTTTAGAAATTAACATAAAGAACAACATTGTGCAAACTCAGTAATTCTGTCTGTTTTTACTGTGAAAATGTTGTTGTGATATATTAAAAAATATTTTTAGAAAACATCCTAAAGTATTTACACATGAAATCATGATATCTGCACTTTTAGACAAAGAAAAACAGAGAATGGAAAAAAACGTTAACTAGTGAACTTAAGTTCATATTAAACTTTCTATAGTTTTATGTTTAAAATTTGGGCAAAATTCAGATGAAAAAAGCAAAATGTAGTAAGTGACCTTTAGATTAGGAGAAAATATGTTGTTAAAATTATCATATAGTTACCAAGTACCACTATGGACATCACAGGTAGTTCCACAGGACCTGCGCAAGCTGGGCAGGGCAGGCACGCAGGACCTGCAACTCTAGAGCACAGATACCACCTGATCCTCTCCTGCTGGGCAGAGATCGCCTTTAGCTTCAGTGGCCTATGAACAGAAGGGGCATCCTGGGGCCAGTGCTTTCCTTTGCTTTCAGGCCCTGAGATCTGGGAACAGAGGCATCCCATAGGCCCTGTCCGCTCCAAGTGGGACTTGGCTTCCAGGCCCCTTGAGTTTGCTGTTGAGATCTCTTCAGTGGTGGGTCTGGCTGTCTTCTCACTGCCCCCACCCCCTTGCTGGGGCTGAGACTGACTCAGGAGACATCTATCTGGGGCAAGTGGGAGCCTCAGGTCATTCAAGTTTGGGGCAACAGCTGTCCCAGAAGAGCTCGGTTCAGGCCAGCCATTCCCCTAGGATCAGCAGTACAAACGCAGCACCGGACCTTTGAAGCTGCTCCTAGGACCCCAGCTGAAGTGGGGCAAGATTTTGGGCTGGCAGACACTAAAGTGCCCAGGGGTTCAACTCAGCCCCAAAGGCTGTTTTCACAGGAAGCAGGGGCGGTGAAAGACTGCACCCCCTCCACAGGAGAAGAATATTGGGAGGACTCCTGGGAATCTGATGTACAGCTGAGACAGCCAAACACAATCCCTCCAGCAACCTCCCCGCTGGAAGTGCCTCCACCCAGAGGTCAGATATGAACATATACCCCCACTGTTTATTTTGACCGCGGCGGTAATAATTCATAACCTTCCCAACACTCCTTTTTTTCCTTGGTGGTGTTGTTCCGGTGTGTTTGTGTTTTTTTCTTTTGTCTGTCTGTTTTGCGTTTTTTTTTCTTGGTTCTTGTGCTGGGTTTGTACTGCTGTGGTTTGATTTGTGGCTGTCTGTGATCTTGGAAACTAGTCCATGTTCTGTGTTGTAGTCTCCTGGTAGTGAACCTCTCTGCTCCCCGCTTCTTCCATTTCCTCTGGCAATACCTAAACTTTATTCTCTCATCCTCCCTCAAATTCTTCCCCTTTCTTTCTTTTCTTTATTTTAGCAGAATAGCCTACATCATCTCCACTCTCTTGTTGCTCTTTCTCCAAATTCACAAGTTCCTCACTAGCTTCCTATCACATTCCCTTTGCTCTCTAGACTTTTTCTCTTCACCTACAGAAGTTTTGGAAAACTGGACTAAAAGCCAAACTTGAAAATGGGTGTTTGCTTTCAAACCAAGTATAGTCTGAGGAAACTCATGGAAGAAAACTGCTAATCCGTTTGTTCTTGAGGTGGTAATTAACACTGTAACAGCTACAGTTGGCACAAAGTAATCAGATCAACACTGTCTGTTGTATGCATTAGCTGCACATATTGACTCCTACCCCTATCTCCTAAGGTATTGGAAATCGTAAAGATCCTTAATAATTCACAGGTAGGGGAGCCAGTCATTGAACTGAACTATCCAAATTGTAGCCCAGGCCAATTAAGCAAAGAGACAAAAACTCCTCACCCATCAACAAACCCCTAAGTGAACTATTCAGTGATGAATCTCAAGTCCCATTCCGTAAAACTGAAAATGAGGAAAAATGGAAATAATTCTCCACCTCAGTCCCACAGCTCTCCACCCAAGGAGTCATGAGATGAAAACCTAGAGAAAAGTATCAACAATCTGATTATTAAATTGATCAAAAAATTAAAAGAAGTGTTAAGGAAGGAAAAAGAACAATTTCAGGAGCTGAGAGACCACTTTGATAAAGAGCTATACATTCTGGAAAGAGACATAGCAGAGCCCTTAGAATTGAAAAACACAGTCAACCAAATTAAAAACTTATTGGAAGGGATTGGAGAGGTCGCTCAGCAGTATGGCCCTTGCCCAGCATGCACAAGTACACAGGTTTGAACCCCAGCACCTACGTATGTGGCCATGTGAAAAACTAAATAACAATTGATTCTCTCTCCCTCTCTCTCTTTCTCTCTCTTACTGTCCTCTCTTTAAAAAGAAAAAAAAAAACAACCTCATTGGAAGATACTGATATCAGAGTAAACTCAGTAGAAAATAGAACCTCAGCTCTCAAAGAATGAACATCAGACAATGAAGACAAGCTGAGCAACACTGAGTATAAGGAGGATAGACAAGAAAAGAAACTTACTGAACATGATCAGAAGTATGGGATGAGATGAGAAGAAATAACTTAAGAGTAATTGAATTAGGGGAGAACATAGAGCAATGAATGAATGGCATAAAGAACCCTCTCAATGAGATAGCAAAAGAAAATTTCCCCC
The DNA here is from genome assembly GCA_004027875.1 of Aplodontia rufa. Taxonomy (NCBI): domain Eukaryota; kingdom Metazoa; phylum Chordata; class Mammalia; order Rodentia; family Aplodontiidae; genus Aplodontia; species Aplodontia rufa. Next base: position 2,865 of record PVKS010010444.1, on the reverse strand, counting down.
ATATCAGAACTGATCCAGAAATTAAAATCCAAGATGCCTATATGACACCAAACAGACCTAACCAAATGAGAAACTCACCTAGACACATCATATACAAAACGAATAACAGAGAAATCAAGGAAAGAATTTTAAAAGCAGTAAGAGAAAAGCACAAAATCACATTCAGAGGCAGACCAATTAGGATTACTGAGGATTTTTCGCCTCACACAACAAAGGCCAGAAGAGCATGGAACAATATTTTTTTAGTTTTTGGTGGTTTTTTGTTTTTTTGTTTTTGTTTTTGTTTTTGTGCCACGTATTGAACTCAGGAGTGCTTAACCACTGAGCCACATTCCCAGGCCTTTTTATTTTTTATTTTGAGACAAGGTCTCACTAAGTTACTTAGGGCCTCACTAAGTTGCTGAGACTGGCTTTGAACTTGCAATCCTCCTGCCTCAGCCTCCTGAGTTGTGGGGATTAAAAGCATGTGCCACCAAGCCCAACTGGAATAATATTTTTCAATATTTTTTTTAGCTATTAAAGAAATTTAATTTATGCTTAAAAACTTTCCCACAAAGTAGACAGTAGGTACATAAGGATTTACTGATAAATTCCACCAAACATTGAAGCAAGAAACAATACCAATTCAATACAAACTTCCAGAAATTAATGAGGAGGGAACACATTTCAACTTATTCTGTGAGGACAGAATTATTTGGTATTCAAATCAAATAATGACATTATAAGAAACACAAACTATAGACCAGTATATTTCATAAACATACATGGACAAATTCCTAACAAAATTTTAGCAAATCAAATAGAATAACATGTGAAAGGATAGTACTTGAAGACAGAGTGGGGTTTATTTCAGGAATCAACATAATTCACTGTAATAATAGATTAAGAAAGAAATATGTCATGATTATCTTAATACATACAGAAAGTATTTGAAGACAAAATTCATGCATGATAGAAACTCTCATAAACTGAGAGCAGAAGGAAATTCCTTATTTAAAAAAATTTTTTTAAAGGTTGAGTTATTGTACAATCATAAATGCATATGAATTATGCATATGATATTCATTTATTCTTTTTTAAATTTTTATTTGATAAACATGGTCTTACAATTAGGAGGGATTCATAGTCAAACAATCCAGAACAAAAGTGTAATGACAGAACAAACCAATACTGGTGCCAGACCATGGTTTCCCCCCCTTTGGGTTCACCATGGTTCCATGTTTCACTTTACTTAAGCCCCGAGTTAATTGGACTTCTCGTGGAAGTCGGAGGTTCCCCTCAGAGTAGATTCCCCCATACTACCTCCCTCTGGTCACCTTAATGTCCTTCCTATTCCCTTCCTCCCTCCCTACTCCCCTCCCTACGACCCCCAGGAACCTAAGCACAGTTCCCCAAGATCATGTAAGAATTCATACATGTTGAGGTATTTGTTAGGTTAGCCGTCTAACTTACTGTTTCCACTTATATACTAGCTTCCACAAATGAGAGAAAACATTTGACCCTTGAGTCTCTGAGTTTGGGTACTTCACTTAGCAAAATTTTTTCCATCTCTATCCATTTGGCTGCAAATGCCATAATATTGTTTTCTCTAATAGCCAAGTAGTATTCCATTGCATATATGTACCACAGTTTTTGGATCCATTCATCAAGTGATGGGCATCTGGTTTGGTTCCATAATTTAGCTATAGTAAATTGAGCGACTATAAACATTGATGAAGCTGTATCTCTATAATAAACCAATTCTAGGTCTTTTGGGAAGATACCCAGGAGTGGGACAGGTGGGTCAGCAGGTGGTTCCAGCCCTAATTTATTTATTTTCTTTCTTTCTTTCTTTCTTTCTTTCTTTCTTTCTTTCTTTCTTTCTTTCTTTCTTTCTTTTAAGAGAGAAGGACAGTGAGAGAGAGAGAGAGAGAATGAATCAATTTTTATTGAGTTTTTCACATGGCTTTCATTGCTCCGACACTTAGTTGTTTACGTGGGTGCTGGGGTTTCAACCCATGTATTTGCACATGCCAGGCAAGCGCCATAACCAATGAGCCACTGCTGCAGCCCCTCCAGCCCTAATTTTTTGAGGAGTCTCCACAATGCTTTCCAAGAGTGGCTATACCAGTTTGCAGTCCCACCAGCAATGTGACAGTGTTCCTCTTTTCCCACAGCCCCTCCAGTACCTGTCATTGTTTGTATTCTTCATTTTTGCCACTCTGTCCAAAGTGAGGTGAAATCTCAGTGAAGTTTTGATTTGCATTTCTCTTATTGCTAGTGATGTAGAACATTTTCTCATATGTTTATGGGCTTTTTAGAATTCCTCCATTGAGAAGCTTCTTTATAACTCCATAGCCCATTTATTAATTTTTTTATTTGTGGTTTTGATATTTAATTTTTTTAATTCTTTGTATATTCTGGATATTAGCCCTCTGTCCGAGAGGTAGCAGGCAAAAATGTTCTCCCATTCTGTAGGTTCTCTCTTGAGACTCTTGACTAAATCCTTAGCTGTGCAAAAGCTTTTTAGTTTAATTGCATCCCATGAATTTATTCTTGATTTTACTTCTTGCGACATGGGAGTCCTGTTAAGGAAGGCTGTGCCAACCCCTATGTCATGTAATCCTACTTCTTTTTCAAGCAATTGTACAGTTGCTGGTTTAATATCCAGATCCTTGAACCATTTTTATTTAATTTTTGTGCAGGGTGAAAGATAAGGATCCAATTTCAATTGTCTACACATGGCTGTCCTAATTGTCCAACATTATTTGTTGAACAGGCTATCATACTTCCACACTTTGCTTTTGCCTCCTTTATCAAATATCAGATAGTTAAAGGTATGAAGGTTCATCTCAGAATCCTCTATTCTATTCCATTGGTCTTCCA
>PVKS010010443.1:0-60152 GCA_004027875.1 Aplodontia rufa | reverse complement strand
GGCGGTGGGGGGTGGGGGTTGGGGAGATAGTACAGCATGATCAAGTGGGATTCATCCCTGGGATGCAGGGCTCGATATTCTTAAGTCAATAAATGTAATTCACCACATATATAGACTTAAAAACAGGAATCATATGATTACTTCAAAAGATGCAGAAAAACCATTTGACAAGGTACAACACACATTCATGCTTAAAATACTAGAAAAGATAGGAATAGAAGCAACTTACTTCAACATAGTAACAGTCATTTATAATAAACCTTAGGCCAACATTATTCTGAATGGAGAAAAATTGAAAGCATTTCCTCTGAAAAAAGAACTAGGCAAGGATGCCCATTTTTACCACTCCTATTCAACACAGACCTTGAAACTCTGGCCAGAGCAATTAGGCAAGAGAAGGAAATTAAAAGGAAACAAATAGGCAAATAAGAGCTCAAACTATCACTATTTGCTGATGACATGATTATATATTTAGAAGATCCAAAAAACTCCACACCAAAGACTTCTAGACCTCATAAATGAATTTGGCAAGGTAGCAGGATACAAAAATCAACATTCCAAATCAATTGCTTTCCAATGATGTACATACTGAGAAAGAAATTAGGAAAATTGCATTCACAAAGCCTCAAAAAAAAAAAAACCCAACTTGGGAATCAATCCAACAAAAGAGGGGAAGGACCTCTACAATGAAAACTATAGAACACTAAAGAAAGAAATTGAAGACCTTAGAAGATGGAAAAATTTCACATGTTCTTGGATAGGGAGAATTAATATAATCAAAATGGCTGTATTACCTAAAGTGATATACAGATTCAATGTAATACCCATTAAAATTCCAAAGAGTTTCTTCACAGAATTAGAAAAAGCAGTCATGAAATTCATTTGGAAAAATAAGAGAACCAGGAGAGCCAAAGCAATCCGTGGCAAGAAAGGAGGAATTACAACATCAGACTTTAAATTATACTAGAGCTATAACAAAAACAGTACGGCACTGGTACCAAAATAGACATGAAGATCAATGGAATAGAACAGAAGACACAGAGACAAACTCACACAAATACACAAAGTTACCTCGTACTCAACAAAGGAGCCAAAAACTTGAGATAGAGACAAGACCGTCTCTTTAACAAATGCTGGGAAAACTGGAAATCCGTATGTATTAAAATGAATCGAAATCTCTCTCACCCTGCACAAAACACAACTCAAAGTGGACCAAAGACCTAGGAATTAGACCAGAAACCCTGCACCTATTAGAAGAAATGAACAGATGTTACCCTTAGGAGTGTCACAGGAATCAGGCAAGTTCCTATGAAAGGGATTGAAATTTATTGTTCGTTTTGTCATTTTCTGTAACTTCTTGTTTTTGCTTGTTTGTTCTTTTTGTGGTGCTGGGGATCAAACCCAGGGCATTGTGCATGCTAGGCAGATGGTTTACCACTGAGCCCTAGAGTTTGAACTTTTATCAGGTGCATACTGTAATTTCTTAATTATAAAAACTAGTTTATCTTTTAAAATAGTAAATAGTATAGATAAAAAACAAAGATTAAATAAATTTTGGAACAATGTGTTACGTATCTTTGTATCATAATTATTCTTTATAAATATGGCACTTAAATATTGGATGCATAGATGAACACATCATTCTTCTGGAAAGATCAAAAAACAACATAAAATGCATGAAATTAGCCCATCTATGGAAAATCATCCCAGAAATCTTCTCAGAGATAAAACTGCTTTAAGACCAGAATATATATGAAATTTCTGCCAGAGATATCAATTCAAAACATAACAAATGCAAAATAGGCTATGATAGGACTCCAACATGTCTGTGGGGAAATGATTTTGTACAGAAGAATACGATGGTTTGCATGGAAACTAGAAAGAGAAGCATCATTTCTCTTGCATTAGTCAAAGAAAGGAAATTGTGATTCTTGACCTGTGGCCCAGCTTCTTAAAAAGAAGTGTCTCTAAAATGTGAAATGACAATTCATTGTTCCTCCTTAGTTTGCTAGAAATTCATTTTGAAAGCATCCATTTCCCTTCACCTTAATTTTGTGCATACCCAGCAACTTTCCAAGCTACAATTGGTGTCTAAAGTGTACCTGCTCATCAGAAAGAAAAAATTCAGAACAAAAGAAAAATGGGAGGATAAGGAGGCTTCTTTGATTTTTAAGTAAGAAAATGTATTTAGTGACAAAAACTTCAGGTCTGGCTATCATGTTTTGTATATATTGCACGTTAATAAATACATTACCATTTTGGTTTATGAATATGTCTCTGGAAAGATGATTAGTATTCCAGACCTTAATCACCTGTTGAGTGAACCAATATATTTTAATTTTTTGGGGGGGCTAGAGGATTACCAGGGATTGAATTCAGGAGCATTTAATCCACATCTCTAGCCCTTTTTATATTTTATTTTGAGAGAGGATCTCACTAATTTGCTTATGGCCTCGCTTAGTTGCTGTGGGTGACTTTGAACTTGGAATCCTCCTGCCTCAGCCTCCGGAGTTGCTGGGATTACAGGCATGAGCCGCCATGCCTAGCTAAATTTTAATTCTTAAATATACAAATCCCAGCTGGATGTGGTAGCACTTACCTGTAATCCCAACAACTCATGAGGCTGAGGCATGAGGATCACAAGTTCAAAGTGAACTTCAGCAATTTAGTGAGATCCTGTCTCAAAAAAAAATAAATAAAAGGACTGGGGATGTAGTTTAATGGTAAAGAACTGCTGTGTTCAGTCACCAGTATTAAAAAGAAAAGTCCAGAACAAGAATGTAGTCCCACCAATGTGGTTCTGAAATAATCTTTATAACTATCACCAACACAATATCTGTTTTATTATGCATTCTTTCTGACTTTGCTTAAATAATTCTGCATAAGAAAAATATACCCTAAGAAGAAATTCAAGAGATTTAAAAATCTTAAATAGAAGAATTTCTGAATCTCTGAAGACATGAAAATTCCCAAGTTTAAACTTTATGTTTTGAAAAAGAAAACAACTATAATTTAGGATGAAAGAAATGTATTGAATACTTCACTCAGACCATAGACTCCATATTCATTTGACTTGAGAGTCTGGGATAATTCAGTTGATGGTTATATTTTTGTACTCTTATAGAATACAGCATAAATGATGTTGTTAAAAATGGAACATATATTTACAGTTTTGATGATTTGTTAATCAACTGTTCATTGCTGGGACCAATACCCAACAAGAACAAATTACAGGAGGAAAAGTTTATTTTGGACTCATGGTTTCAGAGGTTCCATCCATAGACAACCAACTCCATTGCTCTGGGTCCAAGATAAAGCAGACATCATGGCAGAAGGTCCTGGAGGAGGAAAGCTCTCAGCTCATGGCAGGCAGGAGGCAACAGAGAGCAAACGAGGAGCCAGGATCAAAATATAATTCCCAAGGATATAACCTAGTGACCTACTTCCTCCATCCACACTCCACCTGCCTAGTTACCGCCTAGTAATCCATTCAAAGTACTAATCCACCAAATTAATTAATCCACTTATGAGGTTACAGCTCTTATAATCTCATCATTTCACCTCTGAACATTCTTGGAGTACCACATGAGCTTTTTGGGGGGATATCTCACATCTAAACCAAAGGTTTAGAGTATGGTTTTGACTATGCCAAATTGTTCTCTAAAAAGGTTGATTCCATTTATATTTAAACAAAATACATGTGTCCTCACTCTTTCCAACATTAAGTATTGTTAACATATTAAACTTTTCTGGTTGGATACAAGGAAAACTGTAACCTTCCTTAATTTGCATTTCCTTAATTATGAATAATATTAAATACACTATCATGCCAGTAGGGAATTATGTTTCAGTGTCTGCCTACTCTTTACCCATTTTTCTATTCAATTGATGGTATTTTTCTCATCAATTTATAAGAGCTCTTGATATGTTAAGGAAATTAGCCCTTTGTGATATATTGATAGTATTTCTCTTAGTTTGTTGCTTGTCTTTTGCATCATATTTGTAACTCAAAATAAGTTTTTGAGACAACAAATATTTACCAAGAAAGAAAAATCTTTTTCCTCTTCCTACCATATGAAGGAAAACCTAATGTTATTATTTTTTAAGAGGTATGAGCTCAGTAAGGAGCAGTGCCACAATCCTATAATCCCAGACACTTATGAGGCTGAGGCAAGAGGTTTGCAAGTTCAAGGCCAGCCTAGGCAACATGGTGAAACCCTATCTCAAGACAAAAACATAAAAAAATTTAGGGTTGTAGCTTGGCGGTAGAACATTTGCTAACCATGTGCAAGGTCCTGAGCTCAATCTCCAGTACTATAAAACAAACAACAAAAAACTGATCTAAGCTCATTCCACCTTGCTCTTTCATTAGGAAAGAGGAAAAAAAACTATTTTGGTACAGTCTTTCAAAGATTAAATTAGACTATCTCAGAGATGAATGGAGCAGACAATGCTTTTCAAAGAAGAGCCTAATGGCATTTCTGGCAAACTTAATTGGATTACAGGGGGCTGAGGCAGGTGGATCATACGTTTAAAGTCAGTCTCAGCAACTTAGTGAGGCTTTGAGCAACTTAAAATAAAATAAAAATAAAAATAAAAATAAAAAATAAAAAAGGCTGGGGATGTGGCTCAGTGGTTAAGTTCCCTGGATTCAATCTCTAAAATAAAAAAATATATATACTACTATTATGACACTGGAGCAGAGACAGATTTAAGTAACTTGTCTGTTAACACACTTTGTATGTGATAGAGCTGGAATTCAAATCCAGGCATTTTGAATCCAAAGCCTGAATAAATACTAGGAGCCCAATAATATACACTTAAAAAGTGTAAGACATATGCTGGCTCCTATCGACTTGAGACCCTCTTGCAACTCACAAAGTGTATCATTATCACATTATCATCTTTGAATCAATTCCATGCTCATTCCAACTACTCCCCATTCCCCATCTGTTTCTTTTTGTCCTTTAGGTTGATGGCAACTCAATTTAAAAATAACTTCAAAGGACTGGAGGGGTGGCTCAGCGGTTATGGCACTTGCCCAGCATGTGCGAGTACGCGGGTTCAAACCCTAGCACCCACATACACAACTAAATGTCAGAGCAACAAAAGCCATGTGAAAAACTCAATAAAATTTGATTCTCTCTCTCTCTCTCTCTCTCTCTCTCTCTCACTGTCCCCTCTTTAAAAAAAAAAATAACTTCAAGAATGAAACCCCAATCACTGATGAATGTAGAAAGAACAATATTAACAGAAGTAGAAATTTTCCCACCATTGTGTGTGGATTAATGCAAATTCAGGTGTTATGGTTAAGATATGAGGTGTCCCCAAAAGTTCCTGTTAATGCAGGAATATTCAGAGGTGAAATGATTATGAGATCTATAATCTAATCAGTTCATCCTAGTTTGAATGTACTGGGTGGTAACTGTAGGCAGGTGGGGTGTGGCTAGAGGAGGTTATGTCACTGGGTTTGTGCCCTATAAGGGTATGTATCCTTGGGGCCCCTTACCCTTTTCCTTTCTCTCTGTTCCTGACCCTGCCATGGGCTGAGCAGCTTTCCTCTGTGGGGTCTTTCTGCCATTAGGTATTGCCTTGCCTTGAGAAGGAAATTTAGAGAAGGGAATTTTTTTTTTCTTCTTTTGTACAAGGGACAGAACCCAGGGGTGTTTAACCACTGAGCCACATCTCCAGTCCTTTGTTTTCCACCCCCCTACACACACGGATTTTTTTTATTATTATTATTAATTTGACATAGACTTACATATTGGAGGGAAATGTTGTTACATAATCACGGATTTAACATAGTGAGATAGTAAGTTGAGGTCGATCCTAGGCCAGGACCTTTTGCTTTTGGGTTTTTTTGGTTTTGTTTTGTTTTGTTTTTTTAAGACAGGGTCTTGTTAAGTTGTTTAGGGCCTTGCTGCAGCCGGCTTTGAACTCACATTCCTCCTGCCTCAGCCTCCTGAGTCACTGGGATTATAGGCATGTGCCACCGTGCCCAGTTCTAAGTTTTATTGATGGGTATCTTAGTCATAGCAATGTAAAAGTTGACTAAAACACCAGGGATGGATAACTGGATGATTCTGAATTCATAATTGGCCATCAAGAGAACTGGACCTAATCAAGAGAGATGGATCAAGAGATTGTTGCCTAATCTAACTGCAGGGCATGTGACCTTTATATATTTCATTTGCACCTAAAAATAGTATTAATTGGGGCTGGAGTGGTGGCTCAGAGATTATAGCGCTTGCCTGGCATGTGTCAGTATGTGGATTCAAACCACAGCACCAAGTACACAACAAAATGTTGAAGCAATGAAAGCCACACGGAAAACTAAATAAAATTGAGTCTCTCTTTATCTTTCACTGTCCCTTGTCTTTTTTTAAAATAGTATTAATCATATATTTTCCAACTTATTTTGTGAAAGCACTAAGAATTTAAATTAAGGAATAGATAAGAAAATACTGATTGTGAATAAATAAGCTTGTGAAAATTCATTAACTACCAGATCATTGAGGTAATAATTAAACAACTTTTCCAAAAAATGTATGAGGAAGAACATCACACAGATGCATTCTTCTGTACCATCGGTGAAGTTTTTAAAAGTCACAGAGGTAAAGGTCCAGCTTTTCTTCTCTCTTTTTTTTTTCTTTAAGAGAGAGAGGGAGGGAGGGAGAGAATCATTTAATTTTTCATCTGGTTTTCATTGCTCTGACACTTAGTTGTGTATGTGGTACTAAGGTTTGAACTTGGGTCCTCACCCACAGGCCAGGCAAGTACGACATCGCTGAGCAACCGCTCCAATCTAAGGTCCAGCTTTTCAATTAGAGAGGACTTTCAAAAACTATAACTGGGCTGGTGTGGTGGCTCCTCGGTTACGGCGCTTGCCTGACATGCTTGAGGATGCAGATTCGAACCCCAGCACCACATACACAACAAAGTGTTGGAGTAATGAAAGTCACATGAAAAACTAAATAAAAATTGATTCTCTCTTTCTATTTCACTCTCTCTCTCTCGTTGGAAAAAAAAACACTATGACTATTTCAACAAAAGCAAATATATTCACTATATAAGAAAGACTTGGATGTTAAGGGGGAAAAGTTTTTTTTCTTACTAATTCCTTTATTAGTAAGGACTCTAAATTTAGAAGTGTTTATGCTGGTACAGATTAACCCATGTGAATCAGGCATGATGTTGCACACCTGCAATCCCAGTGACTTGGGAGGCTGAGACAGAAAGATCCCAAGTTCAAGGCCAGCCTCAGCAACTTAGTGAGATCCTGTCTCAAAATAAAAATAATAATAATAATAATGGATATGCTGCTAAGCACCCCTGGGTTCAACACTAGTAACAAAACAAAGCAAACAAACAAAAAATTGCAACTGACTAGTCCATGTGAGATAAGAACAATCTCAGTCAAAACAAAAGGGCATCTAGAATGGACAGACCATTCTTTGACTCACACTGGTCGGAGTTAAAAACAGTTCCTAAATGTTATGGTAGGGGTGAATTTGCTATAAAAATGAACTCTCTGGGATGCACCTTATGTTATGGTTTGGATATGACATATCTCCTCCCCCCAAAGCTTCCATTAATGCAGAAATATCCAGAAGTAAAATGACTGGATTATGAGAGCTGTAACCTAATCAGTCTATCCTAGTTTGAGTACTAAATGAGTGGTAGGTGATGCATGGCTAGAGGAGGTGGGTCGCTGGTGCCATGTCCTGGAAGAATACATTTTCCCTGGGACCCCCTTCTCACCCTCTCTGGTTCTTGACCCTGTCATGAACTGAACAGCTCTCCTCCTCTGGGCCCCTCCCCATGGTGTATTGTCTCATCTTGGGCCCAGAGGAATGGAATCAGCCATCTATGAACTGAGACCTCTGAAACCATGAGCCCCAAATAAACCTTCTCTCCTCTAAGTTGTTCTTGTCAGGTCTTCTGATTACAGCAATGTAAAAGATGACTAAGACAGAACTTGGTACTAAGAAGTGGGATCATTGCTGTACTAGCCTGATATTGTGGTTCAGAAGCTTTTGGAGCTAGTTGGCAGGAGTTTAGAGATGCAAGCTGGAAAATGTCGTAAGCAAAGTGCTGGTGGGAACTCAGCTCAGAATGGCAGTAGAAATGTGGACTGTGCTTATAAGGTTTCAGAAGGCAATGAGGATTCTATTGGCAATTTGACTAGGCCCACTCATGTTACACTCTGGCAAAGAATTTCTCTATATTTCACTCATGTCCTGAGACTTCATGTGAGACTAAAATTAAAAGTAATGAAGTAATTAATCTGTTGGCACAAATTTCAAGGCAGCACAACATTCAGTAAGTGGCATGGATATTGCTGGCAAATTTTAGCCAGGTTTACTATGAGAATTGGAAGCAGAAAACGGAGCTAAAGGATTTTAAAAACTCAAAGCTTGACCAGAAAAGTATATGTAAAGCTGGAGTCAGGAAGATGTGCCTTTTGAAGAGATTATAGTCCCTCAAGACATGCTAAATACTTTGTATGCAGACCACAGGAAAGATGCCTTGAGGGTACCTCAGGAATTTTCAAGGACACACCCACTGTACACTCAAAGATAGAAGGGAAAATACCTTTGAGAAGAGATTATGGGGGTGCCTTGCTTGCATAGGGGGCCCTAGGAAGTTGTTTCATCAGGCTGAGCATCACAGGCATTCAGAGGCCACCGGATTCCAGGGGGGGATTCCAGGGGTGTCCAGGTAAACCCTAATAACCTTAAATAACCCCAGGTGAACTGTCCCTCCTCCAAATTGTTCTTGTCTGGTATTTTGGTCACAGTGATGGGAAAGCTGATTAAAATACCATGTAATGCCCTCTTCCATGTTATGATGCAGCAGCAAGCACCTCAGCAGGTGCTAAGCAGATGCTAACACCATGCTCTAGCATTTCTGAGCCTGGAGAACCAAGAGATAAATAAGACTCTTCACTCTGTAAATTATTGGTCATACTCTGGCATAGCAACCAAAAAATGGACCAGGACATTTAGTGACTACTATCAACAAGGAGATCATTCAAGAAACCTGTAAATAATTCTTGATATTTTAATCTTGTTTCGGTACTATAGACAAGTCCTATAGATTCTACTTACAAAGCTAAAAACAAATGCATCCACTTTTCTGCTTCAGTCCTGGGACTTCCACCATCTCTCCCCTCGTACCAGTCTTCCATTGGTCTCTTGCTTTGCTCTACTCTGTGCTTTCCCTAGAGAGTATCCAGAGAAATCTTTTAGAATTGTCAAGAGGATCACCTTATCCTTACATCAAAAGTAAACACCTTCTTGAGATACTTTAATCCAAATTGTTTAACTTTACTTATACGGTGTTTTTGATCTGGCTTTGCCTCCCTCACTTCTTCATTTTATTCTACTTTCTACTCATGCCTACATAGGAGGTCCCTTTCAAGTCCTCACACTCACTAAATGATTTCTTGCCTCAGACTATTGTATTAGCTGTTTTCTGTACTTAAAATCTTCAGTTGTTTATTTTTTTTTAAGAGAGAGGGATAGAGTGAGCAAGAGAATCAATTTTATTTAGTTTTACATCTGGTTTTTGTTTCTCCAACACTTAGTTGTGTATGTGGTGCTGGGGTTTCAACCTGAATTTATTAGCCCTAAATTTACCTATAATATCTTGTCCTGCTTCAAGACTGAGGCTAAATTTGCAGGGACATTTTTAGGCCCCTGGAGCAGTACCTAGAAGTCCTTGATCATTATCTTACACTTTCCAGGAACAGTGGATGTCAGGCACATTAGTCCCACCATGAGAATTCCCCCTTAAGCAGGAAAAAAAATCATCTCATGGGAAATGAACTGCCCCTTTCCAGGATTACTGGTATCATAGATAAAAATCTTGAACAGCAAGTGAAAATTGTACCCCTCAAACAATAAGGACTTCTCCAGAGCTACCTCATAAAACTAAAATAGAACTAAAATAATAATCAACCAAATCACAGTTTGACCAAGACAGCTTAATTATGCATAACTCTTGCCCCCATCTCAATTCTTCTTCAATTTAAACCTGAAGTCTCCTATTGACACCCTGAAAATAGGGCGGAGATGCTGAATCTCTCTTTGCCATCCCAAACATCGCCATATTCACTAAAGTTCTTTTCCTGTTTTTCATCATTATTTTTGTTTGCTTGTTTTGGGGGTGAGTGTCTGGACCTTGTTTGTTGGGACCCCAAGAGTCAAACCTCTTGTCTAGGACTCAATAATATGAGACCATCAAGGGGATATTTATGCTCTACTTTTAGGGAGAAAGGAGGAAGGCAGAAAGTTCTTCTGTCTATTGTTTCTTGACTGCCTTCCACTCAAAATAGTCCGCATGCTGAAGGAGCTATTTCAGTCAGCTCTTTGTTGACATGACTAACGTACCTGACATGAACAATTTAGAGGAGGAAAGTTCAATTTGGGCTCATGGTTTTAGAGGTTCAGGCCATGGTCAGTCAGCTCCACTGCTCTGGGCCTGAGACGAGGCAGAATACTATGGCAGGAGAAGTATGCTGTAGAGGAATGCTGCTAAACTCTTGGTAGCCAGAAATGAGAGAGAGAACAGGAGGAACTAGGGACAAAATACATAATTCCCAAGGCATACCCCAGTGACCCACTTCCTTCCAGTCATGCCCCACAAGCCTAGTTACCACACAGTGATCCATTCAAATCACTAATCCATCAATTGGATTAACCTACTGATAAGGTTACAGCTCTCATAATCTGATCATTTCACTTCCTGCATTAACATAGGAGCCTTTGAGAGACGCTTCATCTGATCTCCTTCAGTACCCAACAATACCTGAAACTGAAAGAGCAGGTAGGGAATGGAAAGGAATCATTTTTAGAGGTCCCTTTCTTGAAGTTTTTCTCAAATTTGCATCTTCAGACATTCTGAGAACTTCTAGGATTTGTTTTTCCTTTTCTTCTTTCTTTTCCAGTCGTAGAATACCCATACGATTTACCATTTGATTTACCCATAAGATTTACCATGCTGTCTGTTTCCCCACTCCCACTTATCTTTTATTTGTGTGTTTGTGTGTGTGTGTGTGTGTGTGTGTGTGTGTGTGGTGTTGGGGACAGAATCCAAGTCTTCATGCATGCTGGGCAAGGCTCCACCACTAAGCTACACCTCTAGCCCCATTTCACCCTTTTTAAGTATACAGTTTCAAAGCATTAATTGCACTCAATTGTTGTGCAATCATCACATTATCTACCTCCAGATCTTTTTTCATCTTGTAAAACTGAAACTCAATACACATTAAGCACTAACTCTCCATTCTCCCCTTTCCCAGTCTCTGGCAACCACCATTCTATTTTCTTTCTCTATGAATCTGACTACTCTAGGCACCTTATATAAGTTGGATTATATAGCATTTGTCTTTTTGTGGCTGTCTTGTTTTACTCAGCACATATTATATACTTAAGTTTCTTCCATTTTGAAGCATGTGTCAGACTTCCCTCCTTTTTAAGGTCAAACAATATTCTATTGTACGCCCATATCGCATTTCTTTGTTCCTCAATTCATCCATTGATGGATACTTCTGTTTCTTTCAACTTTTGGCTATTGTGAATAATGCTCTATGAATGTGTTTGCACAAATATCTCTTGGAAATTCAACTTTCAATTCTTGTGTGAGTATATATACCCAGAAGTCAAATTCCTAGATCACGTTGAAATTCCACTTACAATTTTTTGATGAACGAAATTTTTTTCCCTAGTGACTGTGCCATTTTACGTTCCTACCAGCAGTGCACAAGGGTGACAATTTCGCCACTCTTTGATAATACTTAGAATTTTCTGGTTGGGATTTTGGTTTTGTTTGTTCATTTGTTTTGGGATACTGGGGATTGAATCCAGGGGCTCTTTACCACTGAGCTACATTCCAGTCCCTTTCTTTTTTATTTTGGGACAGGGTTTTTGCTAAATTGCTGACACTGGCCTTGAATTTGCAGTTCTCCTTCCTCCTCCTCCCAAATCTCAGGGATTACAGGCTGTGCTGTTACCACTGGCTCTGTTTTGTTTATAACAGCCATCCAAATTGGTGTAAAGTGGTATCTCCTTGTGGTTTTGATTTGCATTTCCCCAATGATTAGTGATGTTTCACCTCTTTTCTTGCACTTGTTGGCCAACTGTATATCTTCTTTGGGGAAAAATCTCTTCAAGTTGTTTGCCCACTTATTGTTGGCCCCCCTAAAGTTTAAGAAATACTACCAAGCTGTCTCTTCTTCTGGAGATAACCCACATTCTCACTTGAATGAGTATTCCTTGCTATGCCCCAAATGTCTTTTGCTCTTGAGACTTTCCCTATTTGCCCTTGAATATGTTACCTATTTATCCAAATAATCCAGTGTCTATGCCTTTGCTGGTAGGGGGAAAAATATTAACTGCCAGCCAAATCCTTGAGATAAATCTGTTGTCTAGTGACATTAAATTTCTTGCAAATAGTGTGATATTATAGGTATATAATCGTTACTTAATTTTTAAATTTGGAATATTGAATTTAAAAAATTGCTACATGTTAAATATAATTCACATCCTGGTACATGAGAGTACAGTTTGAATTTTGACAAATGGACACATGTGTAATTAGCACCAATACCAATACAGAGAACCTTACTAGAATCCTGGAAGCCCCTCTTCCAGTTATTAACCTTCCATCCACTATCCCCTATCCATCAAGGTAATCATTACATTAATTTTCCGCAGTTTCATTTTTCTCCTGTTGTACTTTACAGTTATAAAAGAAAAATTCTGAGATGTCTTAAATGTGATTATAAAGCCCATAGAGTAGATCGGGAAGAGATAAGTGAAGTTAATCAGTCAACATCTACTGGCCAAAATCAGCAATAGTGTTCCATATTCCTGTATGTATGTCCAAACTTGCCAAAATCCAAGACAATCCAGGTAAGGTGGCACATGCATATAATCCCAGCTACTTCAGAGGTTAAGACAGGAGAAGGTCAAGTTCTGGGCCAGCCTGGGCAACTTAGTGAGACTCTGTTTCAAATACATTTTTTTAAAAAGAGATGGAGATATAGCTCACAGGTAGAGCACTTGCCTGGCATGTATGAGGCTCCGTGTTCAATGCTCAGCACCACAAAAAGAAAAAAAAGTTCCAAGGCTGTTGACCACCAGGTCCCATCAATTCTGCTTACAAATGGATTTCCCAGGCTATCAGCCAATCCAGAAGCAATAACTACTTTTTCTTATAGATTATCCTCCTATCTCAAAACTTGCCCCACTTTGTACTCCTATCCCTTTTATGTATAGCCAATCTAGGTTCAGTATAAACAACTATGCTTTTCTTCCCAAAATTTTCATTTTTTAAAATACCCTTGGCTCTTAGTTCCAGCAGATGTATTTTCAACTGCTACCTAACTTTGATGCTATTCATTGGGGATCTTTTCCCTGGACCAAATCCTTTTACTCTGACTGGTATCTGTAATGACTCAATAAACCCTTTCATTTCAGAGAAACTTCAGTCTCAGGAATTTTGACTTAAACATAGAAAAAAAAAGTACCTACTTTTGTGTCCAACTTCTTATGCTCAACTTTAAGTTTCTACAGTTTCTCCACGTTGTTGCCTATAGTTGCAAATGGTTCTTTGCATTGCTATGTAGTGTTCCTGTGAACACCGTGAGAATTTGTTCACTTACTGTGGATGGTCTTTTGGGTTACTGACATTTGGGGCCTATTACAACAAATGCAGCTATGAACATTCTGACATCTGCCTGTCACTGCACCTTTGAACACATTTCTCTTGGCTGGGTTAGACTATGCACCTTTAGCAGAAAGTGTTGCTTTTTCAAAGTTATTGTTCCAGTTTATATCCAAGCAGTAGGGTAGAATAATTCAATTATTTGCAATAACTTCAGATTCTCGCCAACACTAGGTATTTTCCTTTTTTTTTTTTTTTCTATTCTGTTTGGAAATTAGAAGCAACTGAGGCAAGTTTGCTTTTTGTGGAACCTTTTAACTTTGGTGTTGGTTCGCTGAATTATTAACCATCTCAAGTTTTCTACCTTGTCCGGCCAAATCCTGCTGGCTGTGTGAGTATGCTTTGACTTTGCTCTGACAGTTCTGTTCACCCAGCCACTTGGACCTCTTTCAAGTCAAGAAAATAGGTGTGCATCGGAGTCGGGAAAGACCTTCGAGGACTCTGGAAGTCTGGTCACAATTTAGATAAAGTTATGAGGACCTTCTCAGCTTGAGCTCTCTTTTCTAGAGCCTACTGTCTCCCAAACCCTGCTCACCTGTGAAGTGTCCGGTGTTCGAGGCTGACCAGGGGCACAGACCAGCAGCAGCCACCCCCAACCACTCCCAGCCCGGGCACCGCTGGGGCGGGGCACGCTTTGGCGCGGAGCATGCGCAGACCAAGCCCGGCGCATGCTCCCCAGCGCGGCGGGTCCCCAGTTGCGGGGAGTCGAGTCTCCCGCGCCCCGCCATCCCGGTTGGAGCCGCTGCTCGGCTGCTCTATCTGAGCCCTGGATGCTAATAAAGTTAGTTAAAAAAAACCATACTCATTTTTAAAAGCGCGAAAAAGGTGCGAGCCAGACGGACGGCCCGCTGGGGAGCTGGCGCGTTGGGAGGCGGCGGCGGTTGCGCCGCGACCAGGAGGAGCCGGTCGCACCGGCCAGCGGGTCTGCCGCTGACGAGGGACGGTGAGTAGCGGCTCGTTCTCCGGGGCAGCGTTGCTGTCCTCACTGGCCCTCTCCAGGGCCTGAGGTCCTCGGCCTCTGCTGAGGAAGGACCCGCCTCTCCCGGGGTCCGGGGAAGCGCCTTGCGCCAGGGGGAGTCGGGGATAGGGGCAGCCAGGCCCGGCTCCCATCCCCCGCTCCTGAGCACAAGAGCCCAAGTTTCCCGGAGAAGGTGAGCAGCAGCGCCTTCCGCCCCATCTCAGCCCTCAGTGTTCGGGGTTGTCTGGGTGGTGGTGCCTGAAGATTACCCTGTGAGCGGGAAAGCACGTTTAGAGCTGGGAAGAGGCGCTGTCCCCTTACCCCCTACCCTCACGCTGGCAGACCATCCAGTTTCTTGCACTCCCCTAGCCCCAAATGGAGAAAAGGGTGAGCCAGGCCTGGCGACAAACCAACCAGGGGTCTAGAGTGCCCGGGATAGGCTTAATGAGACGGAGAGCTCCAGGTCTATCCTGGCTGAGCTTTTAGACCCCTCGTCTCTCCGTTGTGGGGACCCCTCTTTACCCGCGACCCCACCCTTCCCTAGTTTTCTCGCTCGGAGAATGCTAGAATATGAATGAGCCAGACTGCACTATTTCATTGACGCTGGCTGCCACGATTTCTTTACTCGGAGATTTGAGGACCTCAGTTCCCAGGAATAAGACCCAGAGCGTGAGAGTTAAGAACGTCATTTTCAGGAACTAGTGAAATGGCGTTAGGGTCTGCAAACGAGCTATTTACTTTTCTAGGTTTTACATAGCTCTCTAACATGTTATGTTTTAGGTAACTTCATTGACTCTAGGAAGTTTTTAAGTACAAGCTGTTAAGAGAAAAACACTCCCCCACCCCCGGACTGGAAATTGAACCCAGGGAGGCTTAAATCACTGAGCCACATCCCCAGCCTACCATCTTCACCACCACCACCACTATCATCATCATCATCATCATCAATCAGTATATTTATATTTTGAGACAGGGTCTTGCTGAGTTGCTGAGGCTCTCCTTGAACTTGGGTTCCTCCTGCCTCAGCCTCCTGAATTGCTGGGATTACAGGCATGTAACCACACCTGTCTGAAAACACACTTTTTGATCAGAGTTAAGCATCCTTTCCATTTCTAATTAATTAGATGACATTGGTTGGCCAAAGGATTTTAAAATTAAGTTATAGGGAAAGTGTGTTTAGATAAAGTATTGCTGTCAAGGTTTTAATTATTATATTCAGAATTAGGCTTTTCTAAAAACATAATTTTGTTTTTTTTTTAAAGAGAGAAAGAATCAATTTTTTTATTTATTTAATTTTTCATCTGAACATTGTTTCCCAACACTTAGTTGTGTATGTGGTGCTGGGGTTTGAACCTCTATCATCGTGCATGCTCTAACCACTGAGAAATTCCTCCAGCCCCAGAACACAATTCTTTTGATAGAATGTTTTAAGTTTATAAAGTAGTGACTGAAAAATTTCAAGAGTTAGATTGTGTTAAAATCTGCTTTCACTTTTTTCTTTCAGTTTTATTATTTTTAAAATTTATACTAAAATTGATCTTTTGGGGGTGTACAGTTATGTGAATTTTATTTTATTTATTTTTTGAAGAGAGAAGGATAGTGATAGAGACAGAGAAAATCAATTTTTATTGAGTTTTACACATGGCTTTCATTGCTCTGACACCCAGCTGTGCACATGGGTACTGTGGTTTGAACCCATGTCCTTGCGCATGCCGGGCAAGCGCTATAACCACTGAGCCACCACTCCAGCTCCCAGTTATGTGAATTTTAGATTCATGAAACCCACCACTAAAGTCAGGACAAAGCAGTTCTACCACTGTAAAAAAAAAAATCATGCTATACCTTTTAATCACACTTCTTAACTCTAACTCCTATCAGTTACTGATCTTTTCCATAATGTCATTTCAGTGGTACCCTAACAGTATGAAACATTTTGATACTAGCTTTTTTCACTAAGCATGATGCCTTTGAGATCCCTCCACATTGTTTCATGTTTGGATTTTTTTCTTTCTTTTTTTCTTTTGTGGTACTGGAAATTGAACCCAGGTCCTGTTGCATTGAAGTACATCCCCTGCCCTTTTTATTTTTTATTTTGAGACAGGGTCTCAAATTGCCCAGGTTGGCCTAGAATTTTTGATCCTCCTGACCCAGCTTCCCCAGTAGCTGAGATTATAAACTTGTACCAGCACCATTACACCCAGCAATAATTAATTTACTCCTTCCTTCCTCCCTTCCTTCCATTTTAGTAGTATTTCATTAGCTGAATATGTCATATACATCTACTCATTTATACACCTATCCATTGAAGAACATTTGGATTGTTTTCAGTTTTAGGCAATTGTGAATAAAGTTGCTATAAATACATAGTATAGATTTCTGTGTGAACTTAAGTTTTCATTTTTCTAGGGTATTGCTACCTGTGAAATTTTAGGATTATATAGTTAATTCATTTTTTTTTTTTAAAGAGAGAGGGAGAGAGAAAATCAATTTTTATTTAGTTTATCAGGTGGCTTTCATTGCTCAGACACTTGGTTGTGTACCTAGTGCTGCGGTTTAAACTTACGTACTTGTGCATGCCAGGCAAGTGCCATAACTGCTGAGCCACCGCTCCAGCCCCTTAATTCATGTTTAACTCATAAAAAATTGTCAGACTTTTTTCCACAGTTGTATCATTTTTGCATTCCCACCAGCAACACGTGTGAGTTCCAGTTTCTCCACATCCTTCTCAGTACTTGATACTGTCTTTTTTATTTTATTTTTTTAGGCAGGGTCTCCCTGCTGGTTTTGAATGCCTGGGCTCATCCTCCTATACCTGACTTTTGTCAATAATTTTTAACTTAGCCATTACAGGTGAAATTACCTGAGCCTGGAGATTTTTTTTCCCTGAGTTTCTAAGTTACAAAGTTAAGCAATATATCTAGTAGAGGTAGTGGTGTCTCATTATGACTTAATGGCCAAAGATGTTGAATGTCTTTTGATTTCTATGTATACTGTTTGGTGAGTTGTATATCTAAGTTGTTTTTTTGTGTTGAGATTTGAATGTTCTTTATATGTTCTGGTCACAAACTATATCTCAGATAGATATTTTGTAAATGTTTTCTTCCAGTTTTTAGTTTGTCTTTTTGTTATCATGACAGTGTCTTTCATAGAGCAAATGTTTTTTCTTCCTGTGTCTAATACGGTGTATTATATTATCTAATTTTCAAGTATTGAACCCGCTTGCATTCCCAGATTATAGCCTGTTTGGTTGTGGTGTATCTCTCTTATATTGCTGAATTCACTTTATTAATATTTTGTTGAGAAGGTTGCATCTTTGTCCACAAGAGTTTATTTGTCTAGTTTTCTTTTTGGTACTGCCTTTGTGTGGTTTTGGTATCAAGATAATGTTGGCTTCATAAAATGGGTTGGGAATTGCTTCCCTCTTCTGTCTATTCTGGAAGAGATTTTGTATCATTGGTGTTAATTCTTTAAATGTATGCTGAAGCCTGCTGTGGTGGTGCATACCTATAATTCCAGATGCTTGAGAGGCAGGAGGATTGCAAGTTCAAAGCCAGCCTAGTAACTAGCAAGGCTCTAAGCAACTTAGCAAGACCCTGTCTCAAAATCAAAAGGGCTAGGGATATGGCTCAGTGGTTAAGCACCTCTTGGTTCCAATCCCTGGTACAAAAATTAAAAAAAAATATATATAGATATAGATAGATAGATAGATATAGATATATGTTGGAGTTCTCCATTAATTCACCTGAGCCTGGAGATTTTTTTTGCCTGAGTTTTTAAGTTTACACATTTAATTTTCTTAATAGTTATAGGACTATTCAAATAATCTATTTCATATTGTGTATGTTGTGCAAGTTTATGTTTTTCAACCTCTGTTTCATGTAGGTTGTCAAATATGTGTGTAAAGAGTTGTTTATTATATTTTCATGTCTAAAGTTGTATTACATCTGAGATATAATACAGTATTATACATGTAGGTTCAGTTCTGATTATTTATTATGATTTTAGAATCTCATTTTTAATGGTTGATCCGGGTGTTATTTGTTATATATAATTTATCAGTATATTGTAATCAGTATCTTGCCAGTCCAAGAGAAGTACAGAATCCTTAACCTCTCTACAACCCTTTCTCTGCCCCCATTTATAATTAATTGTCTTAAATATTTTCTTCACATATTTTGAACAACACTTGCACAGTTTTATAATTGTTGTGTGAGCTGTCAAACAATTTTAGAACACTCAAGAGGATATGGGAAGGGCTGGAGCGGTGGCTCGATGGTTAAGGCGCTTGCCTGGCATGCGTGAGTACACAGGTTCAAACCCCAGCACCCAGGTACACAACTAAGTGTCGGAGCAACAAAAGCCATGTGCAAAACTCAATAAAAACTGATTATCTCTGTCTGTCTGTCTGTCCATCTGTCTGTCTCTCTCTCTCTCTCTGTTCTTCTCTCTTTTAAAAAAAAGGGATATGGGAAGTCTGTTGTGTTTGCCAATATTTTTCTCTTACCATATTCTTTTTTCTGATATTCCAAGTTTTATTATTTTTTAATGATTTCTTTTTCTAGAACTTCCTTTAAGGTGTTCTTTCTCTTGGTCTGATGTCAATAAGTGCTCTTAGTTTTTTTCTCATCAGATATTGTCTTGATTTCTGTTTTATTCCTGTAGGATATTTTCATTGGCTGTGTAATTCTGGGTTGACAGTTCTTTCAACATTCAAAAAACGATGTGCCATCAGGTGTGGTGGTGCATGCCTGTAATCACAGGAGGTAGAGGCAGGAGTTTCATAAGATCAAAGCCAGCATTAGCAACTTAGCAAGGCTATGAGCAATTTATCAAGACCCTGTCTCAAAATTTAAAAAGGTGGGTAGGTAGGGATGTGGCTCTGGTTGTTGTTGTTTGGTGGTACTGGAGATTGAACCCAGGGCCTTGTGCAGACTATACTATTGAGCTACAAGCCCACTGTGGTTTCATTGCCTATCAAGCCATTCTTGGAGCCAACGTGGCTGTGGATATCATAACCTTGTTACTTGTTCCAACAATGGTACTGGAAAGGTTTCTTATGAGTTGCTCAGAGTAGCAGGTATGAGCTTATTAAAAGGAATAGGAAGAGGGAGAGGGGGACACTGTCAAGGGAGAGGAATGGACCCCTCATTCTGCCTAAAAGGAAGAGGCTCAGCTTGTTACTATCCCTCCTTAATCCCCACAAACACTGCAGAGGGTGAGGAGATGGCTTCATTACCACTGAGGGATGGTGGCAAAAATCTTCCTTTTCAATAGGCATCCTCCGACACTACCCAGGAAGGAAAGGGAGGTAAAGGTGAGTAGAGGTAACAACTGCTGGATGGGGTGGATGTCCATGCTCCACATATGGTCTCCAGTGAAACTGGTGGTGGTTTGGGGATGAGGGTCCCTTCTTTACCTCCCAAGGGGGATGAAAGTCTGATTTTTCAGTTTGTCTTCTCCAGTGTCACTCCGTGGTGGGAACTGGGCTACACCATTACAGAGTCCTCATTGCATGTGTTTTCTGTCTTGCCCTTACTAGGCTGCCCCTTTTCTGGTCCTTTGGCTTAAAAGGAGTAGGGTTGGACTGGAGCAGTGGCCTAGTGATTACAGCGCTTGCCGGCATGCTCGAGTATATGGGTTCAACCCAAGCACCCACATACACAACTAAGTGTCAGAGCTACGAAACCCATGTGAAAAACTCAATAAAAATTAATTCTCTGTCTCTCTCTGTCACTGTCATTCTCTTAAAGAAAGAGTAGGATTTCTTGGATCTTTTCCTTTGTCTGCACTTCTTGCTTATTAGCTTCTCCACAATCTAGTCTGAGATGTATGAGAAACTCAAGGAAAATTGACTACTATGTTTTTCCTTGTATTCTGTGGTCCATAGCCAGTCTTCCTTCTTTGTACTTTGTGTTTGTGTGTATATCAGTGATTGAATCCAGGGGTGCTTTACTACTGAGCTTCATCCCCAGTCCTTTTTTTCTTTCTTTCTTAATTTTGAGGCAGAGTCTCACTTAAGTTGCTGCAACTGACCTCAAACTTGTGATCCTCCTGCCTCAGCCTCCTTCCTGAGTTACTGGGATTACAGGTATATGCTGCTGCACCCAGCTCCCTTTTTTCTACTTTTTTAGAGCCTTATGTTTGTTTTATAATATCCAGAGTTTGCAATTATACATAAAAGGAAGGAATAGGGAAGAGATATCTACTCTTTTAGAAACAAGTCTCTAGGTATATATTTTTAAAAGGACAAACTATAATAAGTTTTGTTGTTGCTTTTTTTTAAATGTTAAACTTCATAATCTTTTGGTATGAAGAATTATTTAGAGAAAAGAAATTTGTTTTCTAAGTACTCAGCTGGATGAGATACAGCTAGATGAACAAGAGTCAAATTAAGGATAGGAATTTTGTATTTGACACTAAATATCCTAAAGACCAAACCTTTTCATAGAATAGTAGACTCATGGTACTTGATGTTCAGGTTGTATCCTAGACCTCTTAAATCATATTCTTAGAGGATCATAGGATCCAAGCATAAGTATTCTTTGGCTGCAGGATGCAATTAAACTAAACAGCAATTAAACAGCTAAAGAATTAGTTAAGGGGCTGGAGTGGTGGCTCGGAGGTTATGGCACTTGCCCAGCATGCGCAAGTACACAGGTTCAAACTCCAGCACCCACATACACAACTAAGTGAGCAATGAAGGTCATGTGAAAAACTCAATAAAAATTGATTCTCTCTGTCTCTCTCTCTCTTTTCTCTCTCTGTCTCACTGTCCTTCTCTCTTAAAAAAAAATTAGTCAAGAATGTCAAGAGAGATCCAACAGAATGGGAGAAAATCTTTGCCTGCTACACCTCGGACAGAGAGCTAATATCCAGAATATACAAAGAATTAAAAAACTAAACAACAAACTCACAAATAATCCAATCAATGAGTGGGCTACGGATCTAAAAAGCAACTTCTCACCAGAGGAAGTCCAGAAAGCCCATAAATACATGAGAAAATGCTCTACATCATTAGCATAAGTATTTTTTAAAGTTCTCTAGATTATTCCAGTGTATAGCCAAGGTTGAGAATCACTAGCTTAGAGTAATGGTTCTTAGATTTGCCTAATTATAATATTACTTAAATTGTGTTTGTGCACATGCACGCCCATGTGGATCCTTCAAGAAGCAAGTGTCAAGAAGGAATTGGAGGGGCTGGGAGTGGTGGCTCAGCTATTAAAGTGCTTCCTGGTATGCGCAAGGACCCGAGTTTAAACCCCAGCACCATGTCCACAATGAAGTATCAAAGAAATGAAGGCCACATGAAAAAAACGAAATAAAATTGATTCTCTCTTGGTCTCTCTTTCTCACTGTCCCTCTCTCTTAAAAAAAAAAAAGAAGAAGAAGAAGAAGGAATTATAAGTGTAAGAGATTTTTGATGGGGATGATAAATGATAAAGAGGAGTGCCTTCAGACTGCAATGCCAGTTTGGCTCCTATGAAAGGAAAAAGGAGCATTGGGTGGAAAGAGCCCCCGTCTGCAGCTTCCAGAAAACCTTAGCCAGTGTGATGGAGAGCCCCAGCACAAAGAGGAATCCCGTTTTGGGCAGACTTGTTCCATCTTATGTTGGGCACAGTTGTCCTCCTGTTTACTCTTCACCTTGGGGAAAGTATGACCTCAAAAGGAGTGGGCAGTGCAGTGGATTTTAAGAAGAAATATGAAGAAATTGACTGTCAGGGTGGCACCTAAATATTGTTAAGATAATATGTCTTGGGCTAGATCGGTGGCTTAGCAGTTGGAGTGCTTGCCTGGCATGCGTGAGGACCCGGGTTCAGACCACAGCACTGTGTACACAGCTGAGTATTGGAGAAACAAAGGCCAGATGGAAAAATAAATTTAATTCTTTCTCTCTCACTTTCTCCCTCTCTCTTAAAAAAAAAATTCTCTTTTGAAGGGACAGCTAAAACGTACATTTCTGTGCTCATTTTAAAAACTGGATTCCAAGACTACTGCTTTGAGATTTCTGATTAATTATATCAGAACTGGAGGCTCAGAGCCTATACTTTAACAAGTGCTGCTAGATGATTCTTAAGATCATGCAAGTTTGTGAAGTACGAGGGCAATTGCCGAAACTCTAATTAAAGGACAAAGAAAGGAATCGTCTTCACATTATAAACTTGTTTTGTGTAGTGGTTATATAAGATAAGGTAGTTAAAATATATGGGGCAGGAACCTAACTAGTAAGTTTAAGAAGAAATATAAAGAGATTGACTTTCTGTTCTTTCATTCTAAAATGCAAACAGTACACATATTCTATTACTTTTATTATATGATTAACTATTACTGGTCCAAAGCTAAAGAATCTATGTTGTAAGATTATTTTGACAGACCAAGGGGTGGAAAGTGGGGAGGGAGGGAGAAGGGCTAGGGAGTGATATTGGCCAGATTATGTTATTATATTGTTTAAATGTACAAATATATAACAATAAATCCCATGCATGCTTAACTTGCACTGTACTGTCTTTTATATGTATTCATGATCAACAATACTGTGAGGTAGATTTTATTGCCAGGATATGAAGCTTGAAAGAGGTTAGCGTCTTAAAAATTTTTTTTTAAAAAGTTAAGCAATAACTTCACCCAGAGTACAGAACTGGTAAGTAGCAGCTTTATTTATTTATTTTTTTTATTTTATTCAGAAATTTATTTGTTGAACAATCAAACAAGCTTCTAGTGAAATAATATATATATAAATTCCAAAAATTAGATTTACTCCCAAAAGCCCCCCCCAAGTGGCAGCTTTAAATTAAGCCTGAGCTGCAATGCCCATAGTCTTGGTCTCTGTGAAAAAGAGAGCTATGCAGAACTAGTCATTTGTTGAAAGGTGAATGTCATTGTGCTGTTGATAAAGTATCAGAAATTATTGTTTCAGCATCCATGACATGGTATTAGCCCTGGATAACTAAGTATATATATATATTTGTTTTTGAATGTTTGATAACGTTTCCCCCTCAATTGTAACTCTATATCATCTAATTAAAAAAAAGAAATTATTGTTTTAATTTCAAAAAGTTTACAGTATCTAAAATAGGTGGAATTAGGCTTGCAGTCTTGGAAACAAATCCTTGCAATGTATTATTTCTTGATAAAATAATTATGGTTTATTTTGTTTTGTACAATTTTTGTGTCATAAAAATTTTTCATTTTAAACTACAGATTTGAGAGAGAAAATCTAACCAGGAATTAGAGTTGGTACAGAAACCACTTCTGCTTCAAAAATGTTGGAGGAAGATATGGAAGTGGCCATCAAGATGGTGGTTGTAGGCAATGGAGCAGTTGGAAAATCAAGTATGATTCAGCGATATTGCAAAGGCATTTTTACAAAAGACTATAAGAAAACCATTGGAGTTGACTTTCTGGAGCGACAAATCCAGTATGTACTTGGTTGTTTAATCCCTTTGGTTTTGATTTGTGAACTAATCCATGACTTTCTTTGAAATGATAGCAACTAAAATTATATATAGTTCAAGGTTAGGCAACCAGTGGCAATGATTCATGTGACAGTTGATGGTTTTTTTGTTTTTTGTTTTTTTTTTTTTGAGAGGACAGAGAGAGAGAGAAAAGCAATTTTTATTCGGTTTTTTGTGTGACTTGCATTTCTTAGATGCTCCGTTATATATGTGGTGCTAGGGTTTGAACCCGTGTCCTTGTGCATGCCAGGCAAGAGCCATAACCGCTAACCCCACTCCAGCTCCACCTCCTTTTTTTCTTATATATTTTTCTTTTTCTTTTCTTTTTCTTTTTTTTAAGAGAGAGAAAATCAACTTTATTTTTTCATATAATTTTTGTTTTTCTGACACTTGGTTGTGTATGTGGTGCTTTGGTTTGAAAACAGGTGCTCATGTGTGCCAGGCAAGCATTCTACCACTGAGCTACCACTCCAGCCGACTCTTACATGTTCTATATTTATTAGTGATACCTTGAGTACTTATTAAAACATAAATCTATGCTTGATTCCAAAGAGATTTCTATCCCCTTTTTTATTTATATGGAAAGTTACCTGTCTCTCAAAGTTTTCATATCTTGTATTATAGGTGCCTTTTGTTTAGAATGTCTCTTCTCTTTTTAAAACTGGGCAAAACTACATAGATGTTAGGGAATTAATAATTTGCTTTTACTCTAAAGATATATGAGGAAAACACATTTGGGAGGATTAAATTTGCCTACGAAAAGGAAATCCTATTTCAGGAAATCCAGTTGGATTCTAAAACACCTCAGAGGATTAGTTTTTGTCCTTAGTCTTGAGAACTTTCAAGACGATTTTAAAATGTAAGAGATAAACTAAAATAAGATACATTAAACAAATCTGAGGTACTGGCCTAGAGCTTAACACCAACAAACATAATTGTGTTCATTGTTTCAAAGATTAATTTTTACGCTGTATTATAGGATGCTTTATTGGTGTTTCCAAATAAAGCTTTCTTAGAACATATTTTAAGAGAGTTCATTTTAAGTCTTGATGATGCTTATTTCTTATACTTATTACCTGAAACCAAATTAATATTTTAAGTATACAGTTGATCCTCATTATTCATATGTTCTTTATTTGCAAATTCATCTACTTGCTAAAATTTATTTGTAACCCGCAAATAAGTACTTCAGTGCTTTTGTGGTCATTTGTGGATAGGTGCAAAAAATTTGAGTTGACTTTCCAAGCTGAGACTGAACAAGGTGTTATTCTTTCTTCTTGTTTCAACTCTAACATTATAAACATTATCTTTTTTTGTGTTCTATGTATTGTCACATTTTTCATATCTTGCACTTTTTGTTAATGATTTTGCTGTTTAAAATGGCCCCAACCTGTAGTACTGAAGTGCTGTCTAGTGTTCCTAATTGCATGAAGATATGAGGTGCCTCATAGAGAAAAATACTTGTGTTAGGCAAGCTTTGTTCAAACACAAGTTAGAGTACTATTGGTCTATAGTGCTGCTGGACATTAATTCAATGTTAATGAATTAACAATTATATTAATAAGTATCTGTAAATAAAAACACCTAAAATAAGGTGATGCAAATGTAAGTAGGAATTCTCAGGGACCTAACCCTATAATTCCCATAGGAGCAGAGTGGGTCAGTATTTGCTAATTCAGTATTCAGAGTGACATTATAGGGCTGTGGTTGCAGCTCAGTGATAAGAGTATTTGCCTAATAAGTGAGAGTCCCTGTGTTTGAGCCCCAGCACTACACAAAAGAAAACAAAAAATATAGTGACATTTTACATAAATAACTACTGTAAATAATGAGACTTGACTATATGACAAAGGAGAAATTTTTTTAAAAATTTTTATTAAGGAGTTATTATCCAATCATAAATGCATATAAAGTAATAATATGATATGCATTTGTTCTTAGACCAGAATTACTCCCACAAGAAAATTTTTTAGAGGGGAATCAAGCCAATGAGCTGCTTCTTTCCCATATTCTCATTCTATCACTAGGGCATCAGAACCCATTAAAATGGTATAGCGAGGAGAACAAGCACTGGCCTAAGGGAGTTCCCCACTTTCCTGGTATTGCTAGTCTCAGAGCTACTACTACTGTTGAAGGAAAAACATGGCAGATAAATCCTAGTCAAGTGTAAAGATAAAGCTTTACTTTCACTATTGAGAATAGTATCAACATATAAAAGTACTGTATTTAGATTTTTTCAGAGTGAAACTGACAATGTATTTTTTTAAGAGGAATTTATTTTTAGTTTTTCATGTGACTTTCATTGCTCTGACAATGTAGTTTTAATACCTTTGTATATGAAAAACAATTGTACACAAAACTACATTATAAAATATTTTTTCCTTTACATTTGTAATAAATTCATCTCTTGTTTCAGAGTTAACGATGAAGATGTCAGATTAATGTTATGGGATACAGCAGGTCAAGAGGAATTTGATGCAATCACAAAGGCATACTATCGAGGTAAAATGTGAGATGTCTATTTTTTGTTTGGATATGTTCTTTTGGCTGAGAAAAAACTTGCTTTCCATATTTCTTATATAAGGATTACTCTTTAAAAATAATTAAAATAGAGCTGGGGATAGTTCAGTGTTAGAGTACTTATCTAACATATACAAAACCCTGCAAAAATAAAATAAAATAAAATAAAAATAATAGTTAAAATAATTTCAAAGTATTTCTTAAAACCCTAGTTCATTATTATTATTAAGATCTCGTAGAGTGCCAAATAGCACTCTGTACTGCATACAGCTTGTCTCTGTCTTAGAATTATATGACTCATATAGGTAAATCACAAACTAAATCAAGACAGAAACTTAAATGCCTGCTCTCACCCACAAAGAAATGACTGTACTTTCAGAATGGAAACTTAACATATGAAAAGTAAAGCCCCTGCAAATAAGATAGCAGTTTGCTCAATTAAACATGGAATTTCACAGTAAAGCCTACTAGTGCAGTGCTAAGAAGTTCAGGGAAGTGTTAAGATATACATGTGAGGGGCTGGAGCAGTGGCTTGGTGGTTATGGTGCTTGCCTGGCATGTGCGAGTAGGCAGGTTCAAACCCCAGCACCATGTACACAATGAAGTGTCAGAGCAATGAAAGTCACATGAAAAACTAAATTAAAAAATTTGATTCATTCTCTCTCTCACTGTCCATCTCTCTCTCTCAAAAAAAAAAAAAAGATATACATGTGAGATAAAGGAGCCACAACAAGAGACTTTAAGATTCCAAAATATGGGCTTAAATTCCTAAATAAAGGCTTAATTAAACTTCTAAATGGGACTTAGTTTCCTTTAACATTTTCCTATAAATTTTTGTCCTTATGGAATTTTTAAATTTTCATTTTCATTTTTGCAGTATTAAGGATTGAACCCAGGGCTTTGTGCATGCTAGGCAAGTAATCTACCACTGAGTTACTTCCCCAACCATTTTTATTTTTATTTTGAGACAGGGTCTTGCTAAGTTGTCCAGTTTGGCCTCTAACTTGTGATTCTCTTGCCTTAGCCTCCTGAGCATCTAGGATTAAAGGCATGTGCCACGATGCCCAACTCTTTTCTTTTAGAATTTAAAATAATAATGTCAGTGATTGGAATGGCAAAAATCAAGTTAAAAAAAGCTGATCTCAAAGCCTGATCTAGTATCATGCAGCATTATGATCTGTTGATGCTTAGTAAATATTTGGTAGTCCATATCAGGAATTGTTTAATACTCTACATTTCCCAGATGCTATGGCAGAGTTAAAGGTACAATGACACATGAAATTGAACAGTAAAGCTTACTAGTGCTGTGCTACAGAAATTCAAAAAAGTGTGAGATATACATGTTAGAGGAAGGAGCCATGGCAAGAAAATTTTAAGTTTCTAAAATATGGGCTTAAATTCCTAAAGAAAGGCTCAATTAAACATACTGATTTCCCCTTCTGTGACATCTCCCCTTTGCTGACTTTTCACCTTCTTGTTGTAACTAAAATTTGGTTATTTCCTAAAAATGCTGCAATCCTTGCTGCCTTCTCCAATGGATGTTTTTTTCTTGCCCACATCTTCACGTTTTTCAAGACTTGATGGATGTTGTTGCAGGAGGTGTCTTCTCTGTGTCTCATTTCTGCTTTCATACCATTTCTCTTCCTTTTGAAACATCAGCATCTTGAAATTCAGTCATGAGAGCTTTACCTACCACCAATCCCCCATAGTTACCATGGTTTATCAACCTCCTTCATTGCCTCCTTCCTGATGACTGTGGAATCTGGCTCTTTTTCTTCTCTGTAATTGTTCAGGTTACTTTTTTTTTTCTGGTGCTGGGGATTGAACCTAGGACTAGGCATGCACTGTGCTACTGAGCTACACACCTCCAACCCATGGTTACTTTTTGAAAATTCAGTTTATTACTCACTTCCTTGCTCTTTTTTCAAGGCCATTAATCTTTTTATTACCTCTAAAATTTAAACCTGTATAAAGTTTCCCACTTTCTGACCACATGTTCCTATGATTCTCACTTACTAACTTTAACATCCACGCTTCTAACTATCCTTGAACCCATTGAGAGCTTCTATTCACAGACCTTACCACTTTTTTTTTTTTTAAAGAAAGAAGGACAGTGAAAATGAGAGAGAGAGAGAGAGGGAGAGAGAGAAGCAATGTGACTTTTGCTCCTCCAACACTTTGTTATGTACATGGTGCTGAAGTTCCAACCTGTGTAATCATAGATGCCAAGCAAGCGCCGTAACTGCTGAGCCACCACTCCAGCCAACTTTTTTCCTATAACTTTCCACATGGCTTTACTTCTGCCATTCCACAACTTAGTAAACATTTGCTTACAAACTTTAACTTTCCACTGAACTCATTGCTTAGTACTTGCTCTGCAAATTGCCTAACCTAGCTAAACCCTGCTGTATCTGTATCCAAGCATCTGAACCTTATTAGTGAATATCAGACAGAACCATTCTGACTACACATTGAAGTACTCATTAAAACTATATGACTGTATGAGTACTCAGTGCTTCCACACACTCTTCGTTTATGTCTTTGCTCAAGTCTCTGCCATTTCCCAAAAGAGCTATTTTGACCTTCTTTTGTCTTTAACTTTTAGGATCCCTTTCTTTTCTCCATTCTCAGATGTCTTCCTTGCTTCATATTTCATTTTTTAAATTTTCTTCAATTTTTATTTAGTTTTTTTCGTCTGGCTTTCATTGCTCTGACACTCTATTACATACATGGTGCTGGGGTTCGAACCTGCATCCTTGTGAATGCGATGCAAGCGCTATAACTGCTGAGCCACTGATCTAGCCCCTGCTTCATATTTCCTTTTTTTCCTTCTTTTTCTTCTTTTTTTAAGAGAGAGGAACAGAGAGAGAGAGAGAGAATCTATTTATTTTAGTTTTTCATATGGCTTTTGTTGCTTGGACACTTTGTTGTGCACATGGTGCTGGGGTTTGAACCCATCTACTCGCGCGTGCCAGGCAGGCACTGTAATTGCTGAGTCACTGCTCCAGCCCCATGCTTCGTATTTCTTGGAGAAATTAAAATTAAATGTAATCAAATGAAAATTATCTTATCATCATTACCAAATCACTTCCTTTGCTTAGATCCTAAGTGACCTCTTGTTTGAGAAAGAAGTTCAGGCATTTTATTATTGCATACAGAAGATTTGGCAATTGTCTTTCTCTTTGTGTAGCTAGCCTCATCTGCTGATTCCTTACTTGTACTTTACTCTTATGAAATCTCCAGATTAATTTTTTCCTTTTTACAGTATGCCTGGAATGCTTTCTTGTCACTTTGACCTTCTATCTTAAAGTATTAATAGCTCAGAAATCTGTGAAGCCTTTTGTGGCCTTACACCTGAAACAGTTAATCATTTTCTTTTGAGCTACCTCTTCATGCTTATTGCATTTATCACACTTGAGCACTTGCATATTTATCCCTAGCAGACTGAGTTACTTGAGATTCTGGCTTATGGAGTTGTAGGGTCATTTCTGTTGTTGTGTGTTTGTCTTTTTGTTCTCAGCTCTTGGATAGCACATGTTGGCTCAAGTGAATTGACTTACCCTTGGGAGACTCATTCTATTTGAATTTTTTTTAATAGTGTAATTCTGTTGGGTACATTCCCCAGCCTCATTTTGCTTCAGCTTTATACTTTGACTTTAAGTTACAGACAAAGTAGCATATATACACATTTATAAACATAATTTTTTTCACTTAAAGTATTTGTTCTTTGACTAGAAGCCCCCGAGAGGAGAATCATGTTTTATTACTGCCCCAAGCCTATTCATCAAGATTTGAAGTTTTTGTTAGCAAATATCTATTGAATATTTAGTGTCTCTTGTGTTTTTTTTTTTTTTAAAGAGAGAGGGACAGTGAGAGAGATAGAGAGAGAATCAGTTTTATTTAGTTTTTCATGTAGCTTTTGTGTTGGTCTGAGACTTTGTTCTGTACATGGTGCTGGGGTTTGAACCTGCGTCCTTATGCATGGCAGGCAAGTGCCGTAACCGCTAAGCCACCACTCCAGCCCGACTCTTGTGTTCTAAGCAGAGTATAGGCTTTGTAAACCCTGCTCCTGCTTCTTTGTTTTGCCTCATATTTATTTTCATGAAGCAACATTTCTTGGAAATATATCTGGAAAATTTCCTTAAAGGTAATGCTTTTTTCATATCTTAAATCTCTCTTTTTAAGTCATAATATTTATAATGTATTTTATCTTAGTAAGTACAATGATAGGAATTGAATACTAAACAGATCCCAAAGACTTTAGGATCAGGGATGAATTATCTGTTCAGAGTCTCTTAAAATGACCTACCTTAGTTTCAATGAAACTGAAATAATATTTGTATACAATGGAAATTCTCCTGTCATCTTCATTAAAGTCTTAACTTCTTTGACATGTCATTTACATAACTTGAAAGGGAATGTATATGTGTTGTGTATTATTTCAGAAGCAATACTTGAAAATAGGATAAGTGTATTAAATGACAGTGTACCAGTGTACTTACCTTGAAAAAAATCTATATTAAATAAAAGTTCAAATTGACAGTTAAAGTTTTTTTGGATATAGTTTCACATATGTGCATAAACTTCTACTTTTAGATAAGGATTAACCACTGGTTTTATTGGAATAATTTGCTGCTCTCCTATATTTATAAAATTACATGTATTATATAAAATGTGTATCCTTGAGAAATAGGATGAATTTAAGCAGCTTTTGAATATTATCTTATTTTTTCCACATTTTTTTGTACCAGGGAGTGAACCCAAGGGTGCTTAACCACTGAGCCACAGCCACAGCATTTTCATTTTTTTATTTTTGAGACAGGGTCTCACTGAATTTTTTAGGGGTGTCTTTGAATTTGTGATCCTCCTGTGTCGGCCTCTTGAGTCTCTGAGATTATAGACATCCACCACTGTACCTGACAATATTTTTTCCACTTTTGAAAATGTAGAATCATAGTAAATAACAACTGAGATCTAATAAAAACAAAATTGTACTGACTTATATCTAACCAAAGATGTGCCTTTCTAAATCAGTACCAAGGAAACTTGACTTCCACTGCCAACTCTAAGAAGTAACATTTTGCTTTCTTGAGAAAAGAGTCATACGGCTTATAGTTGTCATCCTAATACTACATGTCACTACCTACTGCTCACTCCATTTTCTGTGTCTTCAGAGGCTTCTGTTATAGTTTGGATTTGAAGTATCCCCCAGAGACATGTGTTGAAGGCTCGGTCCTCAGTGCCACAATGTTCAGAGGTGGAGCTTTGAGGAAATGATTGGATTGTGAAGGCTCTAACCTCATCAGTAGATTAGTCCATTTGATAGGCTAAAAATTTGAGTGGACTGACTAGAAACTAGGAGGTGGGACCTAGTTGGAGGAAGTAGAGCACTGGGGTCATGCCCTAGAAGGGTACTTCTGTTGAGAGCTCTCTGATTTCCTCCTTCCTTGCTGCCATGAGTTGAGCAGCTTTCCTCTGCTACAACCTTCTACCATGATGTTCTGTGTCCCCTCAGGCCCAAAGCATGGTTGGTATTGGCCATCCACGGACTGAAACCTGTGAAGCTGTGAGCCAAAATAAATCTTTCCTATTTATGTTGTTATTGTCATGTGTTTTGGTCACAGAAGAAAAAAAAACCCAGCAAAAAATTACTTACATAGCTTCCCATCACAGTAGCCTTGATTTTCATTGTCTGTGGTTGCTAGTTTGGATCTTATGCACCTGTATTCATGGTGTAGAGTTGAGAATTATATTATTACTACCAAAAGGTCTTAAAATAGATGGGTTTTTTTAATTTTTGCTTTTATTTCTTTGGTACTGCGGATTGAACCTAGGGGTGTTTTACCACTGAGCCACATCCTCAGTCCTTTTAGTTTTTATTTTAAGATAGGATCTCACTAAGTTGCTGAGGCTGACTTTTAACTGCAGTTCTCCAGCCTCAGCCTCCTGAATTGCTGGGATTACAAGCATGCACCATTGCACTTGGCCGTATTGGTACTTTTAATGGTGTTATTCCCACTATCTGCTTCACCTACTCAGGAAAAACTAAAAAATCTAGGTGTAAATGCTGTTAAGTAGTAGGATTACATGAGATTTTCACTCTTTCTTTTTTACTTTCCTTGCTTTGTTCTCTAAACTTTCTGTATGAAATATAGTCTTTTTGTGAGGAAAAGGTTGTGCTATTTCTTTTTAAGGTTTTGACAATTTCGTATGGCAGCATTACTTTTTTAGTTCAGTATAGATAGTTTTGGAGAGTATATTTGAATTATATACATATAGTTTAAAAAGCAAAAACAGCATGAATCTACAGTTATCCCTAAATAAAAAGTTTAATTTAAAAAGTAGCCAGATGCATTGGGGCACGCCTGTAATTCCAGCAATTTGAGAAGCTGAGGTAAGAAGATTACAAGTTCAAGGCCAGTCTTAGCAACTTAGCGAGACCCTGTCTGAAATTAAAAAGGACTGGGTATATAGCTAAGCAGCAATTTCTATTTAATTTTTCAGGTGACTTTCATTCCTCAGACACTTCATTGTGTACATGGTGCTGGGATTTGTATGCCAAGCAAGGGCCATAACCACTGAGCCACCGCTCCAACCCCTATAATCTTGTACTTTTTAGGTCTCCACAGATCATATTGGAATTAAAGAGCCATAATTATTAATATTTACATCTTAATTTACTATGGATAATGTTTAAATTACTTCCCACTGTGTTTCACTTGGATTAAAAGGCTTACTCTTTGATTTCCCTATATTTAACATTTTAACTTGAAGTGATCTTAAACTCATAAATGTCTATTAAAAACGTGTCTTTATGACCTGATATTTTTAGCCAATTTTATTAAAATGGCAAAGAGAGTGGGAAACTTAGGTCTTTAGTTTTAGCTTTTTCTAAACTGTAGACGTGAACATTTATAACAATACAATTTGAATTAAGAAACAGTGGCAGCTACACATAAATTGAAGAAATGCTATATTGAAGATTCTTTTATGCTTTGCTTTTCTTTGGGGTTCCATCAGAATGCTTTTGATTGCTGAAAACAGAAAAGCAGTTTCAAATTGGGTTAAATTGCAAACAAAGCATATTAATTTGTTTAATTGCAAAGTCTGGAAGTAACATAACTTTTAGTTGTGGTTTGTTTAGGTTGTCACCTCACTTTCCTGGCCTTGTCTTCTCCCTGTGTGGAGTTCCTCATTGCTGTTTTTCTCCTTGGTTGCAAGATTGCTACCATGAGCTATGAAAGCACCATGCTTTGTTTATATCCTTGGGGAGAGAAGGTTACTTCCCACAATAGACCAAAAGTACTGAGCTTTTCTCTGATTAGACCAGCCTTGACCTGATTGCAGTAGTCTGAAGAATGTGATTACTTGGCTTGAATCTGCCTCTCCCCCAAAAAAACCCTCCTCCCATAGAAATTAGGTTTAGTCTACAGTGCTAAACCATATGACACTATATTGGGGGAAGAATATTCTTAGGAAGGAATGCCAGCTAGGCAAATGATCTGCTACTAGAAATGACTGAGATAATAGTGTAATTAAATAGAAATAAAGACGAGGAAGATGAGTTAGGATACAAATTTAATGATAGAAACACTATGTTTTATTCATTTATGACTCACTGATTTAAATTCTAGAAAAGATTTACTCATAGGTATAAAAATCAGCAAATTAAAAATTTAAAAATTCTATTATAATTCAAGACCATTGCTCAGAGGTGTTATTTTATAGACTTGGATTGCTGGCTTAATTGTATAATGAGACATGTTGAAACATGACCTTCTTATATATAGGTTCAACAGTGCACATAACATATTAGGATGCCTTTTGGGATCCAAAATGATTTCTTCTGGGTGTATAAATTATTCTGGAGTGGTTTGAGAATCAAATGTAGGGGAGGAAAAATTTTCTCTACCCACCCCCTCAGGTTCATTTATCAGGGGCTTGCAAATTAAGCCAGCAAAAGACAGATTAGTAAGTGAAAAACAAAACAAAATCATGTACCTATGGGAATTCCCAGAAATGTGTGACTCAGGGAGGCAGTTAGACCTATATACAATCTTAATAGGGGAAGGTGAGGGATAAAAGGGCACTCATGGAAAAACAAATGACCTTTTGGAGAGATAAATGGACCTTCAGCAGTACATATGGGAAATATGACAGTTTTGTGACAATGACTGCGTGTGTGGTGATAGTTAGAGTCAATCTTCCTTGTCCTGAAGATATGACAGTTGAGTGCTTTTAACATATTCTTAATCTATGCAGATAAGAGATTTCAGGAACTCAGATTCCTTTTGCTCAAAATAATTTTCTGGGTCCTTTCATAAGCATTCCACTGTCATCTTCCTTCATGCTGAGCTCCTGTAACCCACTAAATGACCCATTTGGCATGATTTTAAATGTCTTCATGCTGGTGAAGGAGGTGAGAAATATTTTTTCTACCCAGTCCTCATACCAAAAAGCAGACTAACAAGAGAAAAGTATACAACTTTAATACAAGTTTTAGGTGACACAGGAACCTTCGCAAGGAAATGAAGATCCAGAGAAACAGTTAAACCTTAGTGTTTTTAACGGTAGGTTTGATGAAGAGTAGAAAGTCATGGAGAAATATGATAGGGTACAGTATGAAGTAAATGTAGTGAACTGGTAGAAACTTGGCAAGACTTGTTTTATTTGGATTCCTCTCTGAGGCCCTTCATCTTTGGAAATAAGGATGAAGGGCTCCTTTCATGTGAAGGTTTCATGTCCAGTTTTAGGAAAAGGCAAGAAAATCCTTCTTGGGTTTTATGACCTGCTTCAGGAGAAATATGCCCAGCTGCTTCATTTTGGAGAAGCATGTCCTGAACTCCACATAAGGGCTGTCTCTTAGATGTGGTTTACTTCTACCCATATGACATGCATGTGCATTCTTTGTCCTGCCATTTGATGGGAGCAGATTCCTTCCCAGATGCTGTCTGTCTTCTTATCTATTGGTCTTGCTGTTTTACTCTTGTTCCTAGACACCGGATCTTTCTCAGACTTAAATCAAAACAACACCAGTCTAGACTTTCCTCCAGTAGCTGGGAACACATCAAGTTCCTTAATTGATCTTGTTGAAGTCTGTTCTCCCTTATCCATCCCTCCCTTCTCAGAAGAGAGAAGGGGTTTGGAGAGTAGTACTTTCTCTAAAGAAATCTGTCTGTAGTCAGCTTTTTCGCTGTTGTGCCTAAAAGATCTGACAAGAACAATTTTAGGAGGAAAAGTTTATTTGGGGTCTCACGGTTTCAGAGGTCTTGGTCCATAGCAGGCCAGCTCCATTCCTCAGGGCTTGAGAGAAGGCAGAACATCATGGTGAAAAAGCATGGCTCCAGAGAGCAGACAGAAGTCTGTATGCCAGGTGCAAAATATATACCGAGAAGGCATGCCCCCAATGACCCACCTCCTCTAGCCATGCCCTACCAGCCTACAGTTACCTTTAATCCCAATCAGGGGATTAACTCACTGATTGGGTCAAGGTTCTTATAACCCAATCATTTTACCTCACCTTTGCATTGTCACATGTGAGCTTTTGGGGGAATACCTTACATTCAAACCATAACAAAATCATTTACAAATTCTCATTCTTTCCAACCTCCTTCTCAATTAAAAAATCAAAACAAAACAGAACTCTTGAAGTACTTGAAGGAATTTCAGAATTGTAGAACAGGATTACCATCCATTTCCTTGTTATGTTCTGCAGTTAATCTCTCTCATACACTTTGGAATCTGGTATTTGTCATGTATTTTATTGTATCTGTAGTTGTTTTTCTTAGGACTTAGTTTTGTCATCTTATTTCAGGTTTAACATTTTATTTATTTATTTATTTATTAAAGGGGGGGCAGAGAATCAATTTTATTTAGTTTTTCACATGACTTTCATTGCTCCAACACTTCGTTGTGTAAGTGGTGCTGGGGTTCCAACCCGCAGACTTGTGCTTGCAAGGCAAGCACCATAACTGCCGAGCCACCGCTCCAGCCCAAGTTTAACATTTTATGTAGCTCTGTTTTTGTTGTTGCTGTGTGTGGTTTTATTTTAGTATATAACTTTATTACACTGGATGAATCCAGTTTTCTAGTGTGATTTAATAATCATGAATTCTCTTATTATTCTTATAGTAATTGCCTTTACACAATTTAGGGGCTAGAGCAGTGGCTCAGTGGTTACAGCCCTTGCCTGGCATGTACAAGTACGTGAGTTCAAACCCCAGCACCATGGATACAATGAAGTGTTGGAGCAATAAAAACCACATGAAAAATTAAATAAAATTGATTCTCTTTCTCAATGTCCCTTTCTCTTTTCAAAAAAAAAAAGACAATTTAACTGTCTTAGTTTGAGTCTCTCCCTGCTCCTCCTGCATCCTCCCCCATCTTGGTGCTAGTAGTTTATTTGGGATGTGATCCTAGGAAGTAGAAGTTAGAGACTAGGGGACATGAGGCAGGAAAGGGGGGAAACCAACAAAAGATGCTGATTATCACTGCAGGTAACTAGGGTTCAGTCAGTTCCTCTGAAGAACCAGGTAGATATGCCTCAGGAGGCTAAGATATTTACCCATCCTGCAGATAAAAGCTTTCCTTCCCCTGGAGGCACCAATTCCTCTAGGTGATTCACTGAGAGGCCAAGGGCCCTTTAGAAACATCAAAAAAAGCCCTGAGGTAGAACAGTAGAGAGGTACTAGTAGCACATGCTTGAAGTAGGACACCAGCAACAGAACTGTCTTCCACAGCTGTGGCCAAAACCAGGGGCTTGAGGGGATGTACTTAGGGCCACAGGTGTCCACTGCACTTTTATTTATTTACCTCTCCCCTGATTAAACATATCTTTTCAATATTACATCTCCTCTTCAGGCAAACACTTCAGCATGTTTCATATTCCTTTGGTCTTTCCCAATTCTGTCCCCTGCTAAATAATTTTAAAGGTTGTTCTGAATATACTTTTTCTTTTCATCCTTTGGTCCTTGATTTTTTTCAGTAACATTGAACTTTTTCATTCTTATTGTTAATATTAATCATTCTTTCACTGGTCACATCTCTGGCACCATCTGTTTAGATTTTTTAAATTAGTTTTATCATATGCTTGTTCCTCTAAGAGGTTTTTTTAAATCTTTGTTTTATAAGTCTGAGACCTTGTACATCTGGAAATAGTTTATTGTATCCTCAGTATTAATTGACTTGATATAAAATTCTAAGCTTAAAGCTAACAGTAGAACTCCATGATAAAGAACAATTTCTTAAAGTCTGGCTAATGTTTTAGTGTTTATAGTTGTAGTAAACAATTCAAGTGAGTATCCAAATTATTAATTTGGGCATTTTAATACTAAAACATTCACTTAACAGGGAGGACTGTAGCAACAGCCTTCACTAAGGCTTAGTTTACCATTCTGTCTACCTCTTATGATAGAATTAAATATGTCAGATTTCCTGTGCTCTAAAAAGAAGTTTGGGGGGCACTTAGATAGTTTTATTTCTTCTTAAATTCTGAGATGGTCTCAGAATCTCTTCCTGGATTTTGTATAATTAATTTGTTATTAAATTTAAAGCCTGTTCATAGGGGCTGGACCCATGGCTCTGAGGTTACAGCATTTGCCTGGCATGCCTGAGGACACAGGTTTAAACCCTAGCACCACGTACACAGCAAAGTGTTGGATTGATGAAAAACTAAATGAAAGTGATTCGTATTCTCTCTCTCTCTCTCTCTCTTTCTGTCTGTATCTCTCAGAAAAAAAAAAAACCTGTTCATAAACTAGGGAAGATTTTCCCAGATGAGCCTTCTTTCTGCCTTTATATTAATAGCAAATTGCTATTTTCTTTCATTCTATTCTCTTTGACTTCCTACAGTATTCTTTCTGGTGATACGCAAGCTGTTTTTGTCCTTAGAATGTCTTAGTTAGCTCAGGCATGTCCTGAGTTGCAGTAGGAAACTCTTAATACCACAGGGATCTAGGAGGAAGAAGCAGCATTAAAAAAAAAAAAAAAAAAAAAAAAGCCTTGATTCCAGGAAATCCTCTTGAGCCTTGGGATGATTTTCTTTTGTCACCTACACTTGTTTTTGTCACCATGCTGCCTGAACTAACAGCTGATCACTTGTGCAACAGCTTCTTCCAAGAGATTGCTGCTTATTTTTAATAGTAAACATTATTGGCTTAAAATAACCATTGAGGGACTGGAGCATGGGCTCAGCAGTTGGAGTACTCACCTGGCATGCATGTGGACCTGGGTTGTAACCCAACACCACATACACAACTAAGTGTTGGAGAAACGAAGGCTAGATAGAAAAATAAATAAAACTGATTTCTCTCTCTCTCTCTCTCTCTCGTCTCTTAAAAATCAATTAATAAATAAAATAACCATTGATAGTTATGTGACAATGATAGTTGCTTTATGGTAATTATGCAGTTAAACAGAATAAAAGCTAAATTAAGTCCCCCCCCTTATCATATAGCTAGACCTTTTTTTTTTAAACTCTTGGCACTGGTTCTCAAATTATATTCCTTAGGTTTATTGCCCTTTTTACTAAAATAAAATGATACAAAATTTTAAGAGTTAAATCGATTGACCAAATTATGTTTATTTTCTCTTAGATTATTCTTAAGTCTGTGCTGAAAGAAAGAAGTGATAAATCAGCTCCAGCCTGTCATTCATACTGTTTATCATTGTCTTTACTTCTTATGGTAGAATTAAATATGTCAGTACTTTGGTAGTGTTCTAAAAAGAACGTGTATAATTTTGGGATTAGCTGGACACTAATGATATTGGGACTTATTCTAGATAAAAGTTGGTTCTTTGAATTAGAAAGTAGTGTTTTTATGTTGAAAAATAAAGTGTTTCAAAGATGAGTTCAACATTGATTTGTACAAAGTTATTTTGAATAAATTGTTTCCCCCACCCTACATAGGATTATTTGATTAACGTTAAGTAACATTTTTATTTTCTGACCTTAACAGGAGCCCAGGCTTGTGTGCTTGTATTTTCTACTACAGACAGAGAGTCTTTTGAAGCAGTTTCTAGCTGGAAAGAAAAAGTAGTAGCTGAAGTTGGAGATATACCAACTGTGCTTGTACAAAACAAGATTGACCTTTTGGATGATTCTTGTATAAAGAGGTAAGACTGCTACTTTTTTTGCGGGGGTGAGGATAGTAATTCTATAAAGTTAAAACATTTAAATTTTTGCTTAGACTTAAAGTCAGTAAAGCTTTTATATTAAATCCTAAAGGTTTTAGCTAAAGGCTTTAATTTACTTAAATTATCTGTGACCTATTTGTGATTGGTTTAGGTTTAAAAAGTTATAGTAGGGTTACTATAAGTAATAATAGTAATGAACTGTACATTTCAAAAAACTGGAAGAAAATAAATTGAAAAATTTCGCCTTAGAGAAATAATAAATGTTTCAGAAGATAGATACGTTTAGCCTGATTTAAACATTGTACAACAAATATTTTTCCTATCCCAGTTCCTATGGGTCATGAATTTGGGGTGGCTTAGCTGGGTGGTTTTACATGAGGTTATAGTCAGGATGTTGGCTAGTCACATATAGGCTTGACTGGTGGGAGGATCTAGTTCTAAGGTGACTTTCTTACTTGGCAGGAGGCTTTAATTCCTTGCAATGTGGCTTCTTCTTAGGGCTGCTTGAGTGTTCTCACAACATGGAAGCTGTTTTCCCAGAGCAGGTGATGATTCAAGAGAC
The DNA here is from genome assembly GCA_004027875.1 of Aplodontia rufa. NCBI lineage: Eukaryota > Metazoa > Chordata > Mammalia > Rodentia > Aplodontiidae > Aplodontia > Aplodontia rufa. The sequence continues at coordinate 19,795 of PVKS010010443.1, read as the reverse complement.
AGCAAAGCAGAAACCACCATGCCTCTTAAGACCCAGTCTCAGAAATCATATACTATCATTTCTTATATTTTACTGGGTTCACAGACCAAACTTGATTACAGGGTGGGAAGAAGCTACACAAGAGTATGAAGACCAAGAGCTATTTTGGAGCATGGCTACTAGAATTCTAATAAAACTAAAAGAGGTCCACTCTTTCAGACTCAGGCATTAATATGCTGACTTTGGCTTTGGGTGGCAAAGTTGTTTCATGGCCAAGAAGATATAATTAGCAATTCAAAGTATAATTAAATCCAAATGTTTTTAAAAAGAGAAGAGAGAAAATTAATTAAAATACTACATAAAAGGTACACATGGTGTTGCACACCTATCCTACCTTCTCAGGAGGCTGAGGCAGGAAGATATTAAGTTGGTGGATTAAGTTGGTGGCTTGGGCAACTTAGTGAGACCCTGTTTGAAAAAAAAGACTGAGGATGTAGCTTAGTGGTTAAATGCCTCTGGGTTCAATTCCCAGTACCCTCCACTCAAATTATATAAATGAAAATGATATTTAATTAAATACTTTATGGCTAGAGATCAGTGACTTTACAGAAGAATGTTCTTTAATAATCATATGTGGTTGGTATTTATCCCACAAGAGTAATGAAAATAAAAATCCTGCTCAAGCACTGAGAACTAATTTTATTTAATTGGGCATCAATATTAAGATTCATTTTCAAAAATGAACATTTTCTGAAAGATCTGTTCCACTTCTGCATCCTACCCTCACCCCATCCTACTCTACCTTGCCAGTCTTACTCAATAAGTGTAATTTTAAAAAGTAACCTTTTAAAATAAGTTTTCAGAAGTTTTTTTTTTTTTAATTGGTGTGCAGTGAGGAAGCTGAGGCACTGGCAAAAAGGTTAAAATTAAGATTCTACAGAACATCAGTGAAAGAAGATCTAAACGTGAGTGAAGGTAAATTGCATCTTTAAAAATATATATTGCAACAGAAAATTTATTTTATTCTTCTTAACGCCTTTTCTGTTGTGTTGTTAGAAACAAAATTTGAAAACATTTTCTTTTTGTCCCCTGACTTTAAGTAAAATATAAAGGCATTCTGCTTCTTTAGCTTAAGAGTCCTTAATTATTTACTAATGTCCTCAAATTACAGTGGGACTTCAGGTTTTTCATTGTCTTTAAAATTTTAAATTGTGTGGCGCATGCCTGTAATCCCAGCAGTTTGGGATACTGAGACAGAAGGCTCGCAAGTTGAAAGCTAGCCTCATCAACTCCCCGAAACCATGTCTCAAAAAATAAAAGGGTTGGGGATTTGGCCCAGTGGTAAAGCACCCCTGGGTTCAATTCCTGGCAAATTAAATAAGCAAGCAAACAAATAAATAATTAAGTTATATATGTGTGTGCGTATGTGCATTTGTTGTTGTTTTGAACAAAAGGGATTGAACCCAGGGTGCCTAACCACTGAGCCTCATACCCCCAGCCCTTTTGTTATATTTTTATTTTGAGATAGGGTGTGTATGTTTTTTACATGGATACCTTTTAAAAATTACTGAACAGTTTCAGTACTCCTTGGTAACAGATAGTTCGTTAGTTACAATGACCTTGTTTTGTTTAATAAATTTCCCAATTTAAGAAAGTGAAATTAAGAGAAAGAAAATTGTGACTTTTCTCATTCCAGAATTGTCACTTGATAGATTGGAGTTGGGTGGTTGCTTTGGTGGGTTTTTTCCTGGGTAGTTTTCACCTAAAGAAAGTAGACATTTCTAGGGCTGGAGGAGTGGGTCAGCAGTTACAGTGTTTGCCTGGCATGCATGAGGACTTTGGTTCAAACTCCAGTACCACATACACAGCTAAGTGTCAGGGAAACAAAGGCCAGATGAAAAAATAAATAAAAATGGATTCTCTATTTCTCTCTCTCTCTCACTTTCTCCCTCTCTCTCTCTTTAAAAAAATTTTTTTCTTCAATGAATCAATTGAGTGTTAGTAATATTAATTGCTGTTCATGCATATAAAATGAACAGGCAGTGTCTACAAATATTTCTTTACTCATCTTTACTATCATTGTTCTCAGGTATTGCTCAAGTAATTTCTGAAAGGTGAATTTTTAGCTAGATTGAATGTTAATTTTATCTTTGTTTAGTATGAAATAATACATTTACTTTTATAAATCATATTGACTCTCTGTGTATGTATATTTTCTAGTTTTTAAATATTTGGCTGAAAAATACCTTCAAAAACTCAAACAACAAATAGCTGAGGATCCAGAACTAATGCATTCAAGTAGTAACAAAATTGGTAAGTTCCCAGCAAAATTTACCCCATATGTACCTGGTATTCTGCATTCATTATTTTATATACATATAATATCTACATTGCTTTTGAAAATGTGATTAAAATTGGTAGATCAGTAATTATTAAATTTAAGAGTATCGGATCTCTTGTTAAAAGATATACTAAGTTAAAAGGGATTTTTTTCTATTGTATTTTCTAAATTTGTTTGATATAGTAAAGACAATAGAGATATAAATACTCTTTATAAAGGTCTGCCCTTTACATAATGGAGCTTTGTAACACTTGTTCCTATTGTTTACTTGTATTGCCTTGTAAGAATCTTTTCCTTTCCTACTATCTGCTTTTTCCTTCTTTTTTTTTTTTTCTTTTACATGTTAAATGCTAGCAAAATTTTAGCATTCCCTGGAGAACAAGTGGGTTGTCTTTTTTTACAGTAACTGACTGACCATGTGCTTTGGCTTCCAGGGAGATGATAGCCAAATCTGCTGGTTATAAAGTTGTTTGTAGTCTCTTAAGGACTTTGTATCTACATTTTTTCCTTTTTATGTACATAAGCACATGCATCACTTAACTTAGATTTTTACTTGATTTTGATTTTTTTTTCCATTTTATTGCATATATTCCTGACATTGGGCACCTCAAATGCCTCGTAAACAATATAGGACTCTTGCATTGAGTCTCTAGTTGGTCTGGTCTACTAGGCCCCATTCTTATCTCTTTCTGATTCACTGATAGATTTTCTCAGCGCCAACATTTAAAGACAGCTTTGTTCACCCTCACTGTAGTGCCCTGTACCACTGTTTTATATTATGCACCCATTTGCTGGTCCTGCCTCAGGTCTTTTTCTTTCCTGAGATGAAAGCCCAGTGCTTTCCTGTTCACTTTTGCTCATTTTGTTACTTCTATTGACAATGACCTCTCTTTGCCACCTTTTGTCATTCTTCAGGGATTACGTAGAATAAACTCTCTCTGCTTTTCATCTGGCTGACGCCACAGCCTTCATGCTTTTCCTCTAACACAGTAGAGATCTAAGTCCAGAACATTTTCTGAGCTCCAGGTCTACCTCCATGTAGATTTTCCTTATGAATTAGGTATAATCAATCCATCTTTTGAACCATCTATGGGATCTTGTATCTCCTTTCTGGCACTTAACATACAATGTCTAACATTTCTTACTTGTATATACTGTCTTATCTCAATTATTGTGAACTTCTTGTGGGTAAAAATTGGTCTTAGTCATGTTTTTCTCTCTGATACTGTTTCTGGCCCAGAGTTTTATGTATCATAGAAGCTAAATAGTTCATAAATTGAGATTATGTTTTGTGACAAGCATAGTTCAAAATGAAAATTATAATAGCAAAAGTTTCTTTTTAGTACAAGTACTATTGTTAACTACAAATTAGGTATTCTTGAGGAAGTTATATGATATTAAGTTAATAAGCAAAGTCATTAACAATGATATTTGCTGATTCAGAATTTCAAAAATAGAAAAGATGCAGAAGGGCATGTAGTGTTATGGCACAAGCTGAGTAGAAAAGAGAGAGAAAAAAATATGCATTTTTATCTGTATATATATAAAATATCCCTGGAAGGATACAAAGGAAAACTGGTAACATGCCTTAGCAGAAGAAAACTGGCAAGGTAGGATGAGGATAAGGACTAAGGTGAAAAGGACACCGCACTGTGACCTCTTTTCTACCCTATGAACTTTGTACCATGTGTATTTGTGTTTGTTTGTTTGTTTGTTTGTTTTTAATTGTAGGGGGTGCAAAGTCTGCTAAAATTCTGCTATGTTCCCCAGGCTGGACTCAAACTCTGGATCCTCCTGTCTTAGCATCATGAGTGCTAGGATTAGGATTACTAGTGCACACTGCCCCCATCCCCAGTTTGTATTACACAAACACACACACATATACACACACACACTCAAAAGGCTAAAAATTTCAATACTGAAATAAAGATGAGCAAAATATGTTATGTACATACAGTGGGGAATATTATCCTTAAAAAACAAGGAAATTCTACAGTGTGCACATGAATAAATCGAAGATATGGTAAATAAGCCAGACAATAAAAGGCATAGTATGATTCCACTTCTGTGAAGTGGTCAAAGTCACAGAGACAAAAAGTAAAATGGTGGTTACCAGGGGCTGGTGGAAGGGGAACTGGACAGTTATTGTTTAATGGGTATAGAATTTCAGTTTTAAAGATGCAAAATTCATGGAAATGGATTGTGGGGTGGTTGTGCAACACTATGAATGTCCTTAATAGTCCTGAGTGTTACACTTAAAAATGGTTAAGATAGTATATTTTGTTTGTATTTAGCTACCATAAAAATGAAAACAATTGTAAATGCTTGAAAATATTTTGATTTACTAATAAGCTGGATGCAACAGGTAACTCAGGTGTATTAGAATCAATCTCTGTTTTCCTTCAATTTATACAGGTGTCTTTAATACATCTGGTGGAAGTCACTCTGGTCAGAATTCAAGTACCCTTAATGGTGGAGACGTCATCAATCTTAGACCCAACAAACAAAGGACCAAGAAAAACAGAAATCCTTTTAGCAGCTGTAGCATACCCTAAAATATTTTAGGGAGAAAACAAATTGAATTATATTGTACAATTCACTAAGATACACATCCAGCTGTCACAGTATGCTACAAGAGTTTTAGCAGACTTTGCACCTAATGGCTCTCTGAAAGCTGACAGATTTAAATATTGCTCTGCAGTGCTTTTCAGATGTAGTGAGACCTCTGGTGGAAATTACTGCCCTGTGGAACTCATTTTTAGTTTTTTTTTTACATTAGACGAAGCTTCTCCTGTTTTTGAAGGAATGCTGTACGAAATGTCAGAAACAGGTTTTGCAGAATTTTAAATGCTGGAAAACATAAATACAATGCCTATACTGGTACATATTTTAATGTGGATCAAAAAAATGATAGCAAGCATTCTTTTTTGAAATTCGCCATTTAGCTTTTCTGGAAAATAGTATTGAATCTGAATACTTAGAAAAAATAATACTGAAAGGCAAACCCTAAATCTTGCCAGATTACATTACTGTGTATTTTGGCAATATTGTGCAATATCTGTAAAATGTAGAAGGTGGAAATATACATGCAGATATCTGGTACTGGAGGAAATTGAAGGTATGTGCAGTATTTAAGGAAATGCAGATTCTAATTAATTCATTTGTAAAACCATTTACACAATGTGTATGTTTTTATTTTCAGATGAAAAATTCTAGATATATATTTTGCAAAATGAGCTTGGATTTAAAATGTGCTTTGTGCCAAAAATATCATACCTAATTTTTACAGTGCTTTACTATCAAAACTTTTATTGTTTATACTGTCTTTTAAAAGCAGTTTTCCTCTCTGATAAGGTAGATAAAAAGGGAATGTAAATATTTTTAATGCTAGAGCATCTCCCTGGGGTGAGACTTATTGCAGAGTCTTTTCTGTATGGTCATTGTAAACATGGTGAATTCATGCTGTCATTGGTTGGCCAAGTCCCAAGAAGGTACAACACCGCCCATCACCACCCCTGCAATCATTCAGGAGGTCCTATGAAGTTGGTTTGTGCATCTAGCACCTTTTGGTGCTAACAACTCAACTTTGAACTTTTTAAGAGTATGCTAACCATTTTTAAAATATGATGATCTTTAGTCCTAATCAAAGGTATGGATTTTATAATAACCTGAAACTCTGAAGCATCCTTTTGTTTACACTTTCGTATGCTATTTTACAGTTACTGCTTAAAAATTTCTATAGCCCTTGGTTTGTTTAGCACTTTCTCAAGAGCTAACAGCACCACAGAATAATATAAGAAATAATCTGATACGTAAGGACGCATCAGAGCATAAATTTTGTTATCTGGGACAGTAGTCTTTCAAAGAAAAATAATTGCCTGAACTCTTAAAACTGATCATCATTCATCTATGGTTGTTTTTTAATATATATATAAAACCCCTTTCAATACATCTTGTTTTTACAGGATTTCAAAATATGCAAAAATAATTTTTCTTGGAAAATGTGTCATGAAGTCATTTTTCATTATTTGTACTAAATACATAAATACTTTATATATTTTTCTTATGTTTTTTTTTAATTCTCTCATCTGCCCAACACTATCCTCCTGCCAAGATTAATGCTGGGAACATATAGAATTTCCTAGGGTGTGTCCTGGTTTAAGCAGTCAATATTATGAAATAATATTATTTCATAATGTTGAAATAATTTGGCATTACCTATTTCAAAGTAATATGTCTTTTGTTGTTACCACTCCCATTGCTGGCAGTGGGCCAAGTGTTGGGGGTTAAAAAAAAAAAACTTAGTTCCTTACAGTGATTACCTGCTAGGGAATTCATCTTTTTTACTCTTTTGAAAGTCTGTTTAATTTTTGCACAAAATATATCTGTAGCAAATAATCTCATGGGCTTTATTAGCAGGAAAAATCACTTGCTATGTGTTGTAGTTCAGTTTCATGTTAATTAAATGTGTGTGGGTAAATGTGTATTTTCTGTGTAAAAAATGTAATCTCTAATGATGGTTGCAGTAATCTTTGGTTTTATTCTTTTTTTTTCCTTATAAGAACTGAAGAGATCTTTGTTACACATCTGAATCTTTACTTGACATTGCTCTATTTTTACACTTAACCATAATTACTTTAAATAATTAGGTCTGAAAGTTAGTAATATGTTAAATAAATTCTCAATTTAACGAATTCTAAAACCTTTAAAATTGACATTTTTCCTTTGTGACCCTTTTCTTTTTAAAGAGAAAGAGGGAAAGGATGAGATAGAGGAAAGAATCAACTTTATTTTCTCATCTGGCCTTTGTTTTTCCGATACTTAGCTGTGTATGTGGTGCTGGGGTTCAAACCTGGGTCCTCATGTATGCCAGGCAAGCACGTAACCGCTGAGCCAGTGCTCCAGCCCCAGACTCTTTACTCTTTTAAATAACTTTATTATTTAAAATGAAACCATGGATACTAAAGAGGAACTTGTCTAAGATTTGGGTTATGCATTTGTGCTATAATCTACTTTTTTGGGTAAATTTTAGCCTGCAGACATACAGCTGTGGAACAATTGTATTTCAGAGTTCTTCAGGTTTCCTTTTCCTTTTTCAATCTCTGCCTATAAATTAAATAGTATATACAAAATAGCCCATATATGTAAGGGAATATGTTGAAAAAGGTTCTTAGGTTCTTTTTATCTGCCCAAAGTTTATAACACTCATGTACTTTTTCAAAATAAAGCTAACACTACCAAAAAGGATGAATGACTTTCCTCATTGTGGAGTTAAGCTATGTGGTTGTTTCAAAATTGGCAGTGCAGTGCTTAGGACTCGTGAGTAATGTGCACTCCATTGTGCCTGTGGCTTTAGGGACTGGGACCTTTTCTGAAGATCTTCAAGTGAGGAGTTGGCCTTAGAATCTAATATCCCAACTTGAAGTGTTGTACTGTTTTAATGTAAGATAGTGTTTTTAGCATCTTTTTCAAAACCTTTGAAAGAGCTATTTGTAACTTGCTGAAATGCTCCTATTCATGAATCATCAGTGTTTGTTTCTCTGAAAACAAAATGAACTGACATCTTGTTTTTCACTGCAGTCATTCAATGAACAGTTAACAATTAATTATGAATATTGTGTACTAGTTTCACTCTTTAGGCTTTCATATATAAAATGTGTAAATCTATCATACAAGTGAATTTATTTGCACACAAAAAATATTTAAAATCATAGTAGACTCTGAAATACCCCATCATCAAACTCATAGATAACTGGGTAATTTGGCTATCATACTTTCATTAGCTAGTGTCCCTTTTTGTCTCTTTTGAAGTATCTATAGAGTAACATTGGTAAATGTAATTTTAAAAATAAGGACTATAAGGAAAACTGAACCACTTCTATATTTTTGTTACTAATTAATAATACTTTTATAAATTTAAATGGAAAACCATTTGTAGGTATTCATACTGGGTTGCAGTTATGCCCTCAAGCATAATTTAAAATATGCTACTTGATTAAAATTTCAGTGAAGATGGATTCCAATAATAATAAAATTCCAATACTAATAAAATGCATTTCAAAGCTAGAATCTCATGTGACAGAAAAGGGTAGGGGCTAGAGTGGTAGCTCGGTGGTTACGGTGCTTGCCCTGCATGTGCAAGTACATGGGTTCCAACCCCAGCATCACATACACAACTAAGTATCAGAGCAAAGAAAGCCATGTAAAAAACTCAATAAAAAATGATTCTGTTTCCCTGTCACACACACTGTCCTTCTCGCTTAAAAAAAAAAAAGAAAGAAAAGGGTATGTGGTCCAATGTAACTTTTCAGAATAACCTAAAAATAGTTTGTATTTCTAATACTTGGCTAATATTTAGTATATTTTTATAGTGATCATTTAATACAACTTAGTAGTATTATAGCTTAAATTTGCCCAGGAAAGTTTCTTCTGTAATTTTCTCAGTATCAGTCTTTTAAAGTTATTTTGTCTTGTTCTGAGGCTTCTAGTCCCCCAAATAACATATTTACTTTGTCTTGCGGTAGAAGATAACTAAGTGCTTTCTCTGTGTGAGCATGCTGCATGTGATATCTTTTATACATACCTACTCAAAGGAACATTATAACCTAGCGTTTTCAGTTGGGGAGTGCAGAACTCAGGTTAAAGGACATGAAGAGGTGGAGCCGGGAGATGAGGGTAGGTCTTCTGGCAGGGATGCTTATTAACCTAGTAGTATTGTACCTATTTGTGTTCTGTGTTTTGTCCACATTCCTTTAGATTGCTTGGTGTGAGAACACACAAAAAAATGGGGAATGGCTGTGCCCAGGCTTACTCATGTCTTTGTTGCCTTTTCTTTTCCAAGATCCTTAGCTCCTTTATCTTATTTTGTGTTTTGGATAATTGTAAAAATCCTGCCTTCAAAAACAGCACTTTCACATGTATGAAATATGTCTGTATTTATCACAGTCATTTGAAAGGGAGAAAATCATGAATCTTTACTAATTTAAATCACTGCATGTTTTTCAGTTTGTCAAATACTCTGCTGATTCCAGTGGTAAATTCTTTCCTGTTTTTCCAGTTTTAATATATGGAAGCAAATTCTCCATTAGTTGTTCAATTCTTTAGGGTGAATTCTAAGCATTTTGATCAGTGCTAAACTGAACTGCATCAACAAGGGACCATGTCTGCGTTCAGTGTCTGTCCTGTCGTTCACTTGGCTAACGTTTTATTCAATGAGAAGGAAGAGCTCATTCACACAGGATTCAGTGTGAATGGTGTATCCTGGAGAATTCAACAGTGGGAGGCAAGCACCACCAATTCATTGCTGTTAACATTCCCCCCGCCACTCCTAAAAACATTAGGAACTGTTTCAGCTTCAGAGTCCCTATAACACCATAAGGCTCAGTTCTACATTTGTCATACTTTTATGACATTCCCTATGACTGATTTTTCACTCTGTCCTCAGTTGATGAGTTTGAGTGCACTTCTCTGCAGGTCCTACTACTTAGCTATCATACTTCAGAAAGCCTGTTAAAGATGAAGGCAGAAAGCAGGCTTTAAAGAGAAGCCTTGGGACAGTAGGAGATGGAAACATTCTTGGGAAGCTGTGCTAATAACAAAGGATGGTGAAGGGCATGTTACATCTTGGAATCATGCTGAACTGGGATAGGTCATGGGTTAGGTCAAAGCATATATTCTAAATGCCCTTCCAGGCTATTCATCATGTGGCTTACACTGGAGGTTCAAAGAGCTAGAAATGTTCCAGACCACAGGCCCCAAGCAGCTTGGAAGAGGCAGATCTCAGCTTTTCAAGTCTTTGATAAGAAAGGAATGACCTACAATAAAACTCCATTACAGGACTGGAGTGGTGGCTCAGTGGTAGAGTGCTTGACTGGCAGTATGAGGACCTGGGTTCAATCCCTAGCACCACATAAATAGCTAAGTGGAGGAAAAACAAAAACCAGATTGGGGTGGGGGAGAATTCTGACAAAAATGGTAAAGAAATAATGCAAAGAATACAGAAGTCAAGCATCAGAAGCAGAATAATTTGTGATAGAAAAAGTTCTGGAGTGATGTGGTCTGAATGGGTTGGGGGTGGAAGGATGAAGGACAGGAGGTATTTCCCAGAGCAGAAAGGGGTTTTCAGAGACTGACATGAGAGAGCCTGAGCAAAACTTGATCATTTGTTGATGTTCAAAAATCTGGTGAAGAACAAGGTGGCACGATGTTTTTTTCATCTGACAGCTTGATGGCAGCAAGTCAGAATCCACTGACAAACCAAGAACCATTGCCACAGATAGAACTACTGTTTCCAAAAAATGGGAAAGATTTAAATGAGGCAGAGTTGGGGCTGCTAAAGAGAGCAACTATGAATGTCCTCAGATTTTAACTGCTTTTCAGAAAGACTACCTTGACATTTTTTGCACAGAAAATTCAGCTCAGTGTGGTTTGCACTGATATAAAAATCAATCTGGATCTTTGTTTTTTGTGAATACCTACATTGTAGTAAAAATTGAACGTGGAGTATTTGTTCCGTAGTGGTGTTGGGAAAGTTGTGATTATCAGTACCACTACTTGCTTTTTTTTTTTTGTACCAGGGATTGAACCTGGGGATGCTTAACTGCTGAGGCAAATCCTCAGACATTTTTATTTTTTTGTTTTGAGACAGGGTCTTGCTAAGTTGCTGAGGCTAGCTTTGAACTTGCAATCCTCGTGTCTCAGCCTCCCAAGCCACTGGGTATAGGTGTGCAGTACTGTGCCTGGCAGAGTACTTACTTTTAACACAGTCTTCTATAGTTCATTTTTTTTTTTTTTTAAGAGAGAAGGATAGTGTGAGAGAGAGAGAGAATCAACTTTTATTGAGTTTTTCACATGGCTTTCGTTGCTCTGACTCTCGGTTGTGTACGTGGATGCTGGGATTTGAACCCGTGTACTTGCACATGCTGGGCAAGCACAGCAACAACCGAACCACTGCTCCAGCCCCTATAGTTCATTTTTATAAAAGAATGAACTGTAGGTCAGCAAGATACAAACTAAATTTATGTCTAATGTTAGCAAAAACTTAATTCTCAGCACTACAACAATTTCATTGAAATAACTACATTTTAATTACTGAAGATAGTATAAATTGATGTTTTTTACACAAATTCAGAAATCTTTGTTAGGCCATGAAAATCTATACACCTACTGACCCAATAAACCCACCTGGTGAGCATTTACCCAAAGATTAAAAACTAAAGTATAAAGCTTAGTAAGTTGCAGTAACAGCAACAAGCTGGAAATAACCCTAATGTCCAATGTGAGGAGAGTGGAAAAGTAAATTATGTAACTATATAAAATACAGCTTTCTAAATTGGCAATTAAGCAGACTTCATAGTGTTTAAAGAAAAAAAGGCAAGGACAACATTGAAATATCAGAGAAAATGCATTTGAGATTCAAGAGGATACATAATTTTTCACAGTGGTAAAATTAAAGATGATTTCCTCACATGTTGCCAAGTATATAAAACACAATTGTATCATGAGATGCATAAATCTTTAAATACAAAATAATTTGATACAGATGCAGGGAAGGGTTCTCATATCCAAGCACAGTGCTTTGTAACAGTGTGTACTGTGTGTGTGTGTACATTAGTGCGTTGCTCAGGGTTAAGGAATTCTAGTCAACTAAATCCCCATGTGCCTGTATGTTGCCATGCCAGACAAAGTCCAGGAATGCTTCCACCCTGGCTGAACACTTATTTTTCTCCACATACTATGTATTCATCCACAAAATTATAAAATATGTAGTACAGGATCCTAGTACAAGAATTCAATCTAAAAACTTTTAGATAATTAAAATACTTCTAGCTTTAATTTGCAAAACTGTTAGCACTGGAGTATTTTCCTCATTTGAAACAGCTCAGTATCAAATAAGTGGTTATACCTAACATAAAGAACTAGTGATATTTTATCATATTGATATTATTTGTAGGTGCCCTTAGGTTTCAAGGCTAATTAAATTTGCTTTCAGCATTTTGTTGCAGAGTTTTAGAAACAGCTCCTTTAGAATGCTCTAATAGCTTGATGGCCTTGTCAGAGTTTTCAATATTTCTAAGCAGAGTCTCTAATCTTCTCTTAATTTTCTTCTGATCTTCAAGAGCACAGCCAATTACTATAGATTGAAACTTCTGATCAACTGGCCCAGGCGGCACCTCAGATAAACATGCACTATAGAGTGACATTAAATGACTCTTGGCAGTTCCCAGATCATCCAGAAACTTACTGACCACCTCATCTATAATCCTTGTGGCATGCTTTAGGGATTCTTGCTGCTGGGGGTTTCTAATTGTTTCTACTGAAACTTCAACGGTGAGGGTTCGTCCCATCAAACGGTTTGCAGTCAGATTTAATTCTTCTCTTTCTCCTAAACAAAAAGTGTTGAAATATCAATCAATATGGGACATAAGCTTATCCATGTCAAGAACACTAAGGGATTCATTTATGGCTAAATTTATTTTGCATAAGTACTTCTGTGAATTTTAAGGTAAAGGCTAAAACTATAGCATATAGGATTAACATTTTTTTCCCCCTAAAAATCCGTGCTTGGGATACCAGATGATATCTTAGGTTCCTATGTCTGTGCAAGTGTGAGCAGGTTTGCATCTCTGTAACTGGGGTGAATATCAATCTTAACAGAGCTAGTAGGGAGCATAACTAGGGTTTATACTGAGTAGAGCTGTGGTGATCAGACTGTCCCCGAAGAGGATGTGTGTATTTATCAGAATACATTGCCCCAAATTTTGGCCAAGAACTCTTTAACAGTAGAGATAAGCTGTCCTCAAAAGCAAGCATTAACTTCATCCCCTCCAGGCAAACTAGAGGTCTAAGTCTTGGTCTAAGTCAGCACGAGGAAGCAATGACAGGAAATGGGGCTCTGGCAACATTTCACTATATGAAAAAGCCAGCAATCTCCTCCTTGCTCTATAACTTCATTCTGAATTTGCTGATCTTTGGCCAGGGTGATGAAGAGACAAACTACATCCTGCCCCACTGTAGATGTGTACCCATTTGGACTTACTTATCTCCAATCATCTGGCCTACTGGCACCATAGGAGCCCTGTTGGGAATCCCGTGCCAAGAGAAGGAAACCCCAGTGACCCATTCCTCCACTGGAAGTGGCACTCTTCATGTGAAGATGACTGCACATTTGTACATCAATGCCTTTTGGTCCTGTGATAAATTTCCTGTGAATTTTCTCCGTTTCGTCTTAGTTACACCTTAATTCATCTCCTTTTCGCTCTCCTTCTCTGCCTCCACTCTCACCTTTATCCTCTGCTTTTAAATCTCCCGAAGTCCAGGAACTTTGTAAAGAAGTGAAGTTACAAGTGTGACCCTGACATGAGACACATGGCCTTATTACTGCTTGGGCCCACTCTTCTTCAGTTGCAGGCCTTTCCCTGTCATTCCCAGCTGTGGTCTGGGGATAAGGGAGCACACAGAACAACAACCTCTAACCAAGTGGCTGCTATAATTGACAGCTGCAGCTGCTCGGTGTAGCTTGCATTAAATGCTGAAGCCTACTTTACACACACCAAAAGTCAGGCAAAAATTGACCCAGGCTTATCTCAAACCCCCAGAGTGTAAAAGAGGAGCCCCTTCTGTGGAAATGGCTCTCACCATCACTGATCTGCCTCATGTCCTGGCTATTTTGGATACTGTGGATCATTTCCAAGAGGATTTCTTTCTCTTGCTCAACAGCAGTTGCTGCTTCTCTCAAAGCTTCAACCCTATGTAAATTGGGAAAACAAAACAGTCATTAATTACATCAGTGTGTTCTTCCTGTTTTATTCATTTCTCAATCCAATTTCAGAGATCATTAAGAATGCTCTTCAAAAATCATATTTTTAGGGGCTGGAGTGGTGGCTCAGTGGTATGCTTACCTGGCATGCACAAGGACCCAGGTTCGAACCTCAGCACCACTTATACAACTGAGTGTTGGAGCAACAAAAACCAGATGAAAAAATAAAGTTGATTCTTTTTTTTCTCTCCCCCTCTCTTAAAAGATTTTTAGACCTTTTTAAAGACATGATTTCACTTTCCTATTCTTTTTTATCCGCTTGCTTCACTCCCACTTTCATCCCTGTCCGCAAGGCAGTTATTCTGTTTAGTGTTCATTTATCTGTTCCTACAAAATCTATACAATTTGTATAACTGCATATTTAAAATTTATACCTTATCTTCTTTAATTTTCACATAGCATTCCTTTGTTCAGAACTATCCAGGATTCTGGGTGTATGTTTAAGCAGTAGGTTCTAATATGTTTGAACATCTGATTTTGCCTCTCCATTTTCCCAGAGATGGACACTCAGTTTATCTTCCATCTTCTCATCATGACAAGTAACACTTCACTGACTACATGTCCCCTTATGGGCCTGAGAATTGCACGTTTCTTGTTGGCAACAAACACTGCAGCATCTTCTTTCATTCTATCATTTGTGAACTTCGTCTGGGATGGCCTTCTCTTAACAGAGATCCTGGTTTTTTCTTTTCATTTTCTGAGACAAGGTCTTGCTAATTTGTCCAAACTGATCTCAAACTCACGACCCTTTTGCCTCAGGCTTCTGAACAGCTGGGACTGTAGGCGTGTGCCACTGTGCCAGGCTATCAGCGCCTTATTATGATGGGATGGATTTGTCTGTTGTTTGTCCATTGCTTCTAAGTTTTGTTTAAAGGCCTTCCCCATGGTCATAAGATATCTTCCTCCACTAACTTAATAGTTTTTACCTTTCTCATATTTGATCCGCTAGAATCCATTCTTTTAAGTGGCTAGGTAAATATTATTTTTATCAAAATAGGGAGTCTTCCATCTCCCCTAGGATCTGTGTATTGTCTACCTCTGATTATAATCCATATATTAGTGTATTTAACTGTTCTTACAGAAACTTTTTTTTTTTTTTTTTTGGTACCAGGGATTGCTTCACCACTGAGTAACATCCCCAGCACTTATTATTTTTTATTTTGAGACAGGTTCTTGCTAAGTTGCTAAGGCTGGCCTCAAACATACAATTTTCCTGCCTCAGCCACCTGAGCCCCTGAGATTACAGGTGTGCACCACCATGTCTAGCAACCCCCATTTTAAAAATAGTATCAGCGTTGCATTATGCCTTAAAATGTTTGGTAGAGCAACCCTGGCTCCTCCAATCTTCTCTAAAGATAACAGCCATTTAAAGGGACCTTACTCCATATAAACTCGCTAAAAGTTTACTGGGTTTCTAAAAAAATGGGGGGAAATTTGACATCTTTATAATATAGTCATTTCATTTCATTCAGGGGGATGATATATGTCTTCATTTAGGTATTCTATATTAAGAGAGTTTTGAAATACTCTTCATAGTAGCTTTGTGGACTCTTGGGTATTCTAGATACTTTGTGCACACTGTTGCTATTGTGGATAACTTCGAGTACATTTTCTAGTCAGTAATTGCTGGTTCCAAAATGCTATTTTTGTAGGTTCAACCTGTAACTGGAATCCTTGATTTACACTTTTTAATTTTAATGGTCAGTCTGTTGATTCTATGGTTCTTCTAGGATGATCATCGTATCTGCAAAAAAAATTGATAGTTCCTGTCTTTTCCTTTCCAATCCAATTGGTTCTTTCTTTTTTTCTTCATAGTGCTAAGTTCCTCTCATACTATATTAAATGGTGGTGTTGAGAGCATCTTTGTCTTTTTTCCAGATTTAAAGGAAACCTTCAATAGGTTTTTGGTACAAAGCCCTGATGAAACTATAGAATCACTTCTTTCCCCACCTCCTTCAACTACACACACACACACACACACACACGCGCGAACATGCCCAGTCACTAAAAAACTAGGTTGTAGAATTGCAAAAGCAGAAGAAAAAAGAATGTGCATATTTAAAAGTTGTCTACTTCCTAGACATTTCCTTGTTATAGATTACAGTAACTAAAATGCCAGTTCTTGAAAAATGACACAGTATCAGACTTATCTTCAGTATTTGGATGAAATACAAGACTGTAGAAGATCTAATCCAGATTGCTGCCTGAAGTGGGCACAGAAGGAACAGCCTCACCAACCTTTTAGCACATGTCAGTTCCATAAAAGGTTCCCGACTTCTCACCCCAGTCCTACACAGGCTTTCCTCCCATTTATCTACCACCTGTTATACCCCAAAATAGCAAGCACTATTAGGCTGTATAACCACAGAGTGGCTTTATTCTTCAAGATATTAAATATATGTAGAATTCTACGTTTATAAGAACCAGTAAAATGGGTTGGAGAAGTGGCTCAGCTGTTGCAGTGCTTGCCTGCCATGTGCAAGGACCTGGGTTCCAATCCCAGCACCACATATAAAACTGTCTGAGAAACAGGCCAGATGAATGAATAAATAAAATTGATTCCCTCTGTCTCTCTCAAAAAAAAAGAAAGAAAGAAAGAAAGAAAGAAGAATGTGTGGAGGGCTAGGGCTCTTGCCTAGCAGGAGTTGAGAACCTGGTTCAATCCCCAGTACGGGGGGGTGAGGGGTGTGGAGAATCAGTAAAAGCAAAGAACTGGTAAGAATCTTATGTGACAAATTTGGCTTCAAGACTCAATCAAATACAATATTCCATAAAGTGGCAATAATGCAGTATCAGGCCCTCTTCCTGCACCTCTCATCATTTACTCCAATGAGCAAAGTCTCACAGGCCAGTACATGTGAAAAGAGACTGAGTCACCACTAATATGAAATATTTATACTAAAAACACATACCATGACTCTAATTAAATAACACAGAAGAATCAAGTGATTGATAAATTAGATTTTTTTTTAACACTCTGTGTTTGTATTCTAATGTAAGATGATAAGAGAGAACTGAATGCTATTTGGAGAAGGCAGGCTGCATTTCCAATAGTAAGTTACAATAGTATGTGGAATTGTTAACAATGAGTTAAAAGGAGGCATTCTAGAAAAAAAAATGTAGATGTCATATAAAAAAGATATTTTATCATTAAATGAGACCAAATGAAATTTGGCAGGGAATTTTGTTTTTTATTTTTCCAGAGACTTATACAGAGTAGAAACTGCTGAGGCATTTTCCCTGTGAAAAACAGATTTCATCTTTTACAGAACTTCTTATATACACTATTGTATCTACTTTTTCCATTTCTTGGCAAAAGTTAACTGCCATTCTTCAGAATGAAATGATTCCTGGGGTTCTGGCACCATGGCATCTCACTTGCTATTCCCTCTTCCTGACCTCTCTCTCCCTTCCCCGCGTGTACTAGGTAATCTTTTCAAAACCCAATGCCCCTTTGGCAGGAATTATTACCTTAACAACTTTCTTCCTTTCCTCTGAAGTAATCAATACATCCTTTGGCACTGTTCATTTATGTGGTGTAGGGACTACATATGTGTAATTTTTTCTTCTTAAAAAGCTGAACTTTGGATATGGAATGGTGGCTCAGTGGTTACGGTCCTTGCCCAGCATGCACAAGTATACGGGTTTAAACCCCAGTATACAACTAAGTGTTGGAGCAACGAAAGCCATGTGAAAAAAACCCTCTCTCTCTATCCTTCTGTTTAAAAAAAAAAAAAGTCACATGAAAAACTAAAGATTGCTTCTCACTGTCCTCTTTTAAAAAAAAAAAGCTGAATTTAAGATATTTACTTGTCTTAAATAATGTGTGTTTGTATTGTTTGCCAGCTATTGCTATTTTAAAATTCAACTCATACAGGTTTTATATATAGCATCTTCATTAGATCCAGGAAATTCTTAGCTATTGTATCTCTGAATATTCCTTATCTCCCTCTCAATTATTTTCTTCTGGAACTGTGGACTATCTCACTTTTTCCTTCATGCTTCTTAGTATCTCATCTGACAACACTTCTCTTGGCGGCAAAGGACAGTTCTGTATTTACTAACAGATCTTGGAAGCAGCTACATGTCCAAATTGGGAAAGAACTTATCCTCACATCAAGGCTGGTCTGGGCTGTGCTCCTGGAAACTCTCCGCATTGAATCACAACTAAGCAGGCTCTTTTCTTTTCTTTCTTTTTTTTTTTTTTTCGAGTACTGGGGATTAAACCCAGGGTGCTCTACCACTGAGCTCCACCACCAGCTCATTTTGTTCTGAAACAGAGTCTTGCTAAGTTGTCCAGGTTGGCCTCAAACTTGCTCTCTTCCTGCCTTGGCCCAGAATCACTGAGATTACAGACTGCCCCGTTAGCACCTGGTTTACTAAACAGGCCTGGACACCTCCATCAGAATATTCATGAGGACAAAAGTGGAGCATATGCATCCTAGGCTAGTCCCCAGGTCTTGGGCACCACATAAATCTCTGCAGCTTAGGTATCAAAAAGATAAACTGGTAGGAGATTTAGGAGAGGTGCAAACCTAGACTGTGGCTACTACTGATATATCACTTCATAAAGTGTGCAGTGGAAAGGGTCCTCGTGATGCCACTCCTTGGCTGTGTGGGTCTGAGTAGTTATCCACTTGGCTACAATTCCCTCACATGTGAAAGAGGGATAATAAGGAATGATGGCTATGACGGAATGAAGTAAAACAGGCAGAGTTTAATGCAGTGACTGATGCAGTGATTTTTAAAAATTGATATATGAGTTCATAACATCTGATTGCCTAGAATGGGTGCTGGCATGTATTAGCTTCACAACAGTCATATGTACCATCATGACCACAAGCTCTCCTATTCATAACAAGAATCTATGCTTTCATAAAATGGAAATGGGAAATGCTCGTATTATAGATTTATTTGATAGAAATAATTTCCAAAACAGATTCTTAAACCCACAGTCCTCTTATTTGATACTCCCATTTTTAAAAATTGATAAAACATCCACCTAATATTTCGGGCAATGTGAAAAATTTGAAGGGCTTTTCTAATCATCAAAATGGTAAAAAAGTTCATTCACTACCAAAATACCAGTGTGAAAAAGGGATGGGTGTGTTAATGTGAACATCTACTCATCAGCAGTACAGCCTCAGGCAAGCTCCTTAATCCCTCTAGACCTCAGTTCCCTGTTACTAAGAGATAATATGTGCCCTTCTCCTACCTCAAAGGGTTTCTAAGTTTTAAATGGCAATTTATATGGAAAGTGTCTTTTAAATTATAGGCTGTTATACAGAATTAACTAGGATGTTATCTTGCTTAGTGAATCCTGGAACATCGGCACACCATGACAAACTTTAAAGCACTGAGAAACTTTAAGTCAGAGAAATGTCCTGTCCAACCCTTTGTTTCCCAGCTGAGCCAATAGCTGATGGGACAAGGGAAGGAGCCACTATGTGATTAGTTTTGGAAATGTGACAAAAACCAAACTTCCTGTCCTATCATTTCCCCCTCTGCCTGTCTCTAAGCCTTCTAGGAGTTGCCCAATTTCAATGTTTACTGAATTGAAGGTTAATTTAATTTTCATCTTTAGTAAAATCACATATCCATTCATATGTCAACCCAACATTATGAAATAGGGCACATTTAATCTTAAGAAAACACAG